>CM040402.1:129460694-129600694 GCA_022702515.1 Ilyophis sp. 1 JC-2022
TAGGGTTAGAGAGGTACACGGATGGGGGCATGTGTGCCACATGGGTAGGGTTAGAGAGGTACACGGATGGGGGCATGTGTGCCACATGGGTAGGGTTAGAGAGGGTACACGGATGGGGGCATGTGTGCCACATGGGTAGGGTTAGAGAGGTACACGGATGGGGGCATGTGTGTCACATGGGTAGGGTTAGAGAGGTACACGGATGGGGGCATGTGTGTCACATGGGTAGGGTTAGAGTGGTACACGGTTGGGGGCATGTGTGCCACATGGGTAGGGTTAGAGAGGTACACGGATGGGGGCATGTGTGTCACATGGGTAGGGTTAGAGAGGTACACGGATGGGGGCATGTGTGCCACATGGGTAGGGTTAGAGAGGTACACGGATGGGGGCATGTGTGTCACATGGGTAGGGTTAGAGAGGTACACGGTTGGGGGCATGTGTGCCACATGGGTAGGGTTAGAGAGGTACACGGATGGGGGCATGTGTGCCACATGGGTAGGGTTAGAGAGGTACACGGATGGGGGCATGTGTGCCACATGGGTAGGGTTAGAGAGGGTACACGGATGGGGGCATGTGTGTCACATGGGTAGGGTTAGAGAGGTACACGGATGGGGGCATGTGTGTCACATGGGTAGGGTTAGAGAGGTACACGGATGGGGGCATGTGTGCCACATGGGTAGGGTTAGAGAGGTACACGGATGGGGGCATGTGTGTCACATGGGTAGGGTTAGAGAGGTACACGGATGGGGGCATGTGTGTCACATGGGTAGGGTTAGAGAGGTACACGGATGGGGGCATGTGTGCCACATGGGTAGGGTTAGAGAGGTACACGGATGGGGGCATGTGTGTCACATGGGTAGGGTTAGAGAGGTACACGGATGGGGGCATGTGTGCCACATGGGTAGGGTTAGAGGGGTACATGGATGGGGGCATGTCTTCGGGACGGCCTAGCAAGCGACCAGTCTGTTCACACCCAGAGGAAAGAGATTCTACTTTTCTTTATCTATAGAGATATAAATAGAGATATAAATAGAGATATAAATCACATTCTTATTTAGAGATTACTGAACTCTGAACTGTTTATCCTAAACCCCCCCACCCCTTAGGAGAAGTGAAGAGTATGGCCATAGATCAATCTAATACCCCTAAGTTTCACACTGAAGCAACAATCTGTGTTTGCCTTTGGTGTGAGAGTCAACCCGGGTTATCCGACCCTGCTCATGACCCGGGATTGTTCAGAAACAATGTTCTGAAACTTTCAAATAAACGATGGAAACTGTAGGCTATTCATGTGAATGTAGGCTATATTAGAACTGAACATAAAGATACAGCTATATCCGCACAAAAGAGGATTGCTCAGTTGTCACGGGTAAATAGGCTATGTAACAACAAATAACCTATTAAATAACAAATAACATTACTTAAAACGTGTTCTGACAGTTTTTACATAAAAGCATTAACAAGATTTGGAGCACATCACTGGGCTATTGATTCAGGAGTTAAAATACTGGGTTAAGCGTAATGACAAACGACATTGAATCCGCTAGCCAGCTGGCTTCCAAACTAGCTTCCAAACTAGCTGTATTAGCAGGGAAAACAGGAACGTTTACAGAAGTAAACTTGCAAATCCAGGTCTTGTGTGAATGGAGAGGACCCAGAACTTAACCTTGATCATAGTGTGGTGTGAATGGGTCAAACGTTCAATATTCCGTGTCATTCCCGGGTTTTGTGTGTAAAAGGGGTAAAAAAATCATGGACAAATCTGAGGAGAACAGAAGAAGCATAAGAAATGCAGGAGATTATAGATTTCTCATTTCTCCCTGGATCTTGCTGTTATGTCCATAATTTCAGAGAAATAAAAATCAGTGACAGTAAATCTAAAATACTAAGAGCTCATATTGTTCTCTTAGTGAGACAAGTAAGGTTATTTCTTAGGAGCAGAATTTGAGTCTGAGAAAACAGTCAACATGTCACATTGGTGTTTAATGGACCTCCTTTTTCTATAGGAGAAGTAAATGAGGTAAGAAAGAGATCTTATTTGGAATGATCCTTTCCTCTGGGACAGTCTGTTTCTCACTGTGAGCCATTCTCCATGTCAATCTGGCTGTCTTGCCTGTGGACAGCTTCAGTTATCTATCACCTTTTAACATTTCAGTACCAACTTTTCTCTGATTTCTTTTTACTGGTCTTGGTAAATAATTTCCCTGCTGTTTGGTAATGCAGCACAGAAAGAGAGAGAGAGAGAGAGAGAGAGAGAAAGAGAGAAAGAGAGAGAAAGAGAGAAAGAGAGAAAGATCTAGAGGGGGGGGTATGGGATAACCTCACTCTCACACACAGGCACACACAAACATAACCTAAATCTCTCTCTCAGGCCCATACGTACGTACAGACACAAGTCAGCCCATTTCACTGTGAACAGACAATACACAGGCAATAACCTTCTGAGTAATTCCTGCATTGTATTTTTTTTGTGTGTGTTTTTTTTATGTTACATATTTCAATTCCTTTATTAAATATTGGGCTGTATTAACCATGTTAAGAGATGAAATCAGATATATCAGATATCTGATATAGAACACTGCGCTATACTGATATAGAACAGAGAAGGATCTGATGAAGTATCTCAGAGATAAACAGGGGAAAATGAGCAGTTTCCCTAAAGAGAATGAGGCCATGTACAAAAGCACAGAGCTCATCACTACTGTGAGAGAAGTGACAGCTTTTAAATCCATCTTTTGAAAAGCAAAAAAACCATCATGTGTACGCCCATCTCCTCTAACTTTATTTGTGAAGGGCTATAGACGCCACAGGGCTGATTGCAGTGTGGAGGTGTGGCTTGGAACAGGCCCTCCCAGTTGTGGGCAGAGCCTCCAGCATTGTGTCAGATGAGTGGTAATGCCTGAGGCTCAGATCAGAACAATGGAGCCCAAAGCAATGTGCTGATCCAGCCCAGCCCTGAGCCCCGGCCCCCCTGAGCCCCGGCCCCCCAGTCTTCCCTGCCCCCTATAAAAAGCCCCTCTCACCTCCTGCACGAGAGACCGTTTTTGTGGACCCCTGAACGCGCACGTCTGTATTTTGGGTAGGTCAGGTAAGCTCGTGCTGTGTCTTGTGTCATTTCTGTTTACATTTCTCTGGTCCCTCTGCATCTTTGGAAGAGTTGGCACAAAAATAAGTAAACATGGCCTAACAGATTTTCAGATTTATTTATTTTTTCTCCAAAAAAAAAACATTTGAAAAAATGTATGTGGCAAGCAAATATCTACATCAGCAATGGCAGCAGTCTAAGAATATGAAGCGTATTATAGTGATAAAATATGTGCACAGAAGAGCAGTGTATTAGGGAAAAAAATGTTTTTTCCTACACAGTAAGATATATACCAGAGCAAAATATACATTAATATTCTAATATTTTCAAGTCTGGCTTTAAGTTTTGTAATATGTAGCCTATTCACATGAATTTGCCTGTAAGGTGGAGTGGACCGTACTGTGCTGGGCTGTGATGTGCTGGGCTGTGGCAGGTGACAGGTTAAGTGCAGACTGTACTGTGCTGGGCTGTGGCAGGTGACAGGTTAAGTGCAGACTGTGCTGTGCAGTGTTGAGATGTGCTGGGCTGTGGCAGGTGACAGGTTAAGTGCAGACTGTGCTGTGCAGTGTTGAGATGTGCTGGGCTGTGGCAGGTGACAGGTTAAGTGCAGACTGTGCTGTGCAGTGCTGGGCTGTGCTGGGCTGTGCAGGTGACAGGTTAAGTGCAGACTGTGCTGTGCAGTGCTGGGCTGTGCTGGGCTGTGCAGGTGACAGGTTAAGTGCAGACTGTGCTGTGCAGTGCTGGGCTGTGCAGGTGACAGGTTAAGTGCAGACTGTACTGTGCAGTGCTGGGCTGTGGCAGGTGACAGGTTAAGTGCAGACTGTACTGTGCAGTGTTGAGATGTGCTGGGCTGTGCAGGTGACAGGTTAAGTGCAGACTGTACTGTGCAGTGCTGGGCTGTGCTGGGCTGTGGCAGGTGACAGGTTAAGTGCAGACTGTACAGTGCTGGGCTGTGGCAGGTGACAGGTTAAGTGCAGACTGTGCTGTGCAGTGCTGGGCTGTGCTGGGCTGTGCAGGTGACAGTGACTGTTTCTGTGTCCCGGCAGGTCAACTCTAAGGTCTGATACAGAATGGCTCTGACAAACCCTATGCCAATGGGCCCATGGAAGGTAAGCACAAAAACCCCAAACCCAACACGCTTTGCCAACACCCTCCCATTACACTCTCCCAAATCCAACACTATCCCAACACTCTCCCAAACCCAACGCTATCCCAAAATTATCTCCCAAATTCAACACTCTCCGATACCCGACGCTTTCCCAACCCACTCTCCAAACACAATGCTATCCCAACACCAACTTTCTCCCATGCCAAACACTCTCCCAAGCCTAATGCTATCCCAACACCCCCCCAACGCTCTACCTCAAACCCAATGTTATCCCAACGCTCCTCCAAACTCAATTCCCTTCGCCAATCCCAACACTGTCCTAACACTCTCCCGACAAACCCAAAACTCTTCCCCAGACCCAGCCCTGTCCTCAAGAACCCAGTCTGTAGTGTACACATTGAGCACTGGGGAATTAGGTTGTTATCTGTAGTGTACACATTGAGCACTGGGGAATTAGGTTGTTATCTGTAGTGTACACATTGAGCACTGGGGAATTAGGTTGTTATCTGTAGTGTACACATTGAGCACTGGGGAATTAGGTTGTTATCTGTAGTGTACACATTGAGCACTGGGGAATTAGGTTGTTATCTGTAATGTACACATTGAGCACTGGGGAATTAGGTTGTTATCTGTAGTGTACACATTGAGCACTGGGGAATTAGGTTGTTATCTGTAGTGTACACATTGAGCACTGGGGAATTAGGTTGTTATCTGTAGTGTACACATTGAGCACTGGGGAATTAGGTTGTTATCTGTAGTGTACACATTGAGCACTGGGGAATTAGGTTGTTATCTGTAATGTACACATTGAGCACTGGGGAATTAGGTTGTTATCTGTAGTGTACACATTGAGCACTGGGGAATTAGGTTGTTATCTGTAGTGTACACATTGAGCACTGGGGAATTAGGTTGTTATCTGTAGTGTACACATTGAGCACTGGGGAATTAGGTTGTTATCTGTAGTGTACACATTGAGCACTGGGGAATTAGGTTGTTATCTGTAGTGTACACATTGAGCACTGGGGAATTAGGTTGTTATCTGTAGTGTACACATTGAGCACTGGGGAATTAGGTTGTTATCTGTAGTGTACACATTGAGCACTGGGGAATTAGGTTGTTATCTGTAGTGTACACATTGAGCACTGGGGAATTAGGTTGTTATCTGTAGTGTACACATTGAGCACTGGGGAATTAGGTTGTTATCTGTAGTGTACACATTGAGCACTGGGGAATTAGGTTGTTATCTGTAATGTACACATTGAGCACTGGGGAATTAGGTTGTTATCTGTAATGTACACATTGAGCACTGGGGAATTAGGTTGTTATCTGTAATGTACACATTGAGCTTATCTGTAGTGTACACATTGAGCACTGGGGAATTAGGTTGTTATCTGTAGTGTACACATTGAGCACTGGGGAATTAGGTTGTTATCTGTAGTGTACACATTGAGCACTGGGGAATTAGGTTGTTATCTGTAGTGTACACATTGAGCACTGGGGAATTAGGTTGTTATCTGTAGTGTACACATTGAGCACTGGAGGATTAGGTTGTTATCTGTAGTGTACACATTGAGCACTGGGGAATTAGGTTGTTATCTGTAGTGTACACATTGAGCACTGGGGAATTAGGTTGTTATCTGTAATGTACACATTGAGCACTGGGGAATTAGGTTGTTATCTGTAATGTACACATTGAGCACTGGGGAATTAGGTTGTTATCTGTAGTGTACACATTGAGCACTGGGGAATTAGGTTGTTATCTGTAGTGTACACATTGAGCACTGGGGAATTAGGTTGTTATCTGTAGTGTACACATTGAGCACTGGGGAATTAGGTTGTTATCTGTAATGTACACATTGAGCACTGGAGGATTAGGTTGTTATCTGTAATGTACACATTGAGCACTGGGGAATTAGGTTGTTATCTGTAATGTACACATTGAGCACTGGGGAATTAGGTTGTTATCTGTAATGTACACATTGAGCACTGGGGAATTAGGTTGTTATCTGTAGTGTACACATTGAGCACTGGGGAATTAGGTTGTTATCTGTAATGTACACATTGAGCACTGGAGGATTAGGTTGTTATCTGTAATGTACACATTGAGCACTGGGGAATTAGGTTGTTATCTGTAGTGTACACATTGAGCACTGGGGAATTAGGTTGTTATCTGTAGTGTACACATTGAGCACTGGGGAATTAGGTTGTTATCTGTAGTGTACACATTGAGCACTGGGGAATTAGGTTGTTATCTGTAGTGTACACATTGAGCACTGGGGAATTAGGTTGTTATCTGTAGTGTACACATTGAGCACTGGGGAATTAGGTTGTTATCTGTAGTGTACACATTGAGCACTGGGGAATTAGGTTGTTATCTGTAGTGTACACATTGAGCACTGGGGAATTAGGTTGTTATCTGTAGTGTACACATTGAGCACTGGGGAATTAGGTTGTTATCTGTAGTGTACACATTGAGCACTGGGGAATTAGGTTGTTATCTGTCCATAAAAAGCCAATGTTTAACCGTGTGTAACACATGTGAGCTATGGTTATCCAGTGCTGGAGTACAGCAGTCTGTAATTAAAGTTTTTAACAGATTTAATAAAAGTTACATTTCATTTAAAGTAGAAACTGTAGCATGCTGCAGTGATGGGTGTGTGTGTGTGTGTGTGTGTGTGTGTGTGTGTGTGTGTGTATTGTGTGTGTGTGTATTGTGTGTGTTTCCAGATCACGGTCTATGACCAGGAGTACTTCCAGGGGAGGCGCATGGAGTTCACCGCCTCCTGCCAGAACATCATGGAGTGCGGCATGGACAACATCCGCTCCCTGAAGGTGGAGTGTGGAGCGTAAGTCCCCCCTTGCCCCGCCCCGAAAAACCCCATCCTGCCCCAAAACCACCAAATCTTTCTCTGCTCATGCCACGCCCATGGGCCTGACTCTGGCCTTGTGTTGCACTAAATCCAGCTGGTTATATCCAACTAACCAAACCCAGCGACTGAACTGAACAGTTTGGTAAAAGGTCTCGTTGTACTCTGTAAACTAACAAGCATGAAGCTAACAAGTATTAATGTGCAAAAGGATTCGGCGGGTTATGTAATCAAAAGTAGCCCCTTACTTTACACCAGGCCGGCCAGCGGAGGATGGGCCCCCCCTCTGTACCCCCTTACTTTACACCAGGCCGGCCAGCAGAGGATGGGCCCCCCCTCTGTACCCCCTTACTTTACACCAGGCCGGCCAGCGGAGGATGGGCCCCCCCTCTGTACCCCCTTACTTTACACCTGGCCGGCCAGCGGAGGATGGGCACCCCCTCTGTAGCCCCTTACTTTACACCGGGCCGGCCAGCGGAGGATGGGCTCCCCCTCTGTAGCCCCTTACTTTACACCGGGCCGGCCAGCGGAGGATGGGCTCCCCCTCTGTAGCCGGGTTCCTCCGAGATTTTACCTTGTTTGCTTGCTTTTTGGGGGTCCAGGCCAAGGTTTCTGCCCCATTTTCCTTCTATTCTCTGTAAAGCGTCTTTGTGGCAATTCTCTGTAAAGAGCGATATGCAGATGAAATGTAAATTGAATTCATGATAATAAAACACACACACACACTTTACAGTAAATCCTGGGGTGTTATTGGTTTAAGGTAAACGTTGCTGGAGTACCTCACCTCTCTGTGTGTCTGTCGATCTGTGCAGCTGGGTGGGCTATGAGCACTCCAGTTTCTGTGGCCAGCAGTTTGTCCTAGAGAGAGGCGACTACCCTCGCTGGAACGCTTGGAGCGGCAACAACGCCTACCACATCGAGAGGATGATGTCCTTCCGCCCCGTTTGCTCTGCTGTGAGTTTCACTTCCTGTGTCAAAGGTCTCCAGAGTGTATAATACATAACCAGAAACATGAGCTTTAAATCAAAAGTAGCTACACACATTTCCGCAGGTGCATATGCCAATATACGTATCTCCAGAATGGACCAAAGATTTGAGTGGCTCCGAGCGGGTGGGAGAGGAGAGGAGAGAGAGATGGGTCCGGGATGGGGCATACCTGTTATGATTGGTTCATTCCAAATGAAGAAAAAATGATAGGGAATAAAATGTAAAATGATACTAAAATGAAAGGTTGTGACAGTAGAGGAAGCTATGGGGTGCATGGTGCAGAGCGTGTGCAGTGCGTGTGCAGAGTGTGTGCAGAGCGTGTGCAGAGCGTGTGCCTGACGCTTCTCTCTGCTTCCTGTAACAGAGCCACAAGGACTGCAAAATGATGGTGTTCGAAAGCGAGAACTTCATGGGGCGGCAGTGGGAGATGTGCGATGACTACCCCTCCCTGCAGGCTATGGGCTGGTTCAACAACGAGATCGGCTCCATGCAGATCCAGAGTGGAGCGTGAGTACCCCCTCTTCTTTAGAGTGGACCCTATTTCTCACACAGAATAACCAACTAACGCTGGTGAAACAATGCAAGATGGCCGTTCACAGTTTAGAAACAACTCAGCTATGGGGCTGAAATAAATATCTTTATTGTCAGATACACAGTAGATACCTTGTTGTGTTTTAGGGAATTGATGTACTCTGCTATCCCCTGGGTGGCAGTTTAGTATAAAGCTTAACAATTGGTTAGGAACTCGACTCAGAGGTTGCAGGTCCAAGATTGTTCACTGGTGTAGTGCCCTTCAGCAACATAGTTATCCTGAAGTAAATATTAAGCTGTATACATGAATACATTTTTTTTTAAAGTAAGCTGTGCAAGTTTCCCTGGATAATGTGATGTGATGTGATGTGATGTGATGTAATGACTCACTAGCATACATGACATGCGATAGCCACTCAGTTCAGGTGAGAATGCTTCTGATTCTCCTACCTCCTTAGATGGGTGTGCTACCAGTTCCCCGGTTACCGTGGTTACCAGTACATCATGGAGTGTGATCGTCATGGAGGCGAGTATAAACACTACAGAGAGTGGGGGAGCCACGCCCAGACCTTCCAAATCCAGTCCATCCGTAGGATCCAGCAGTGAGTGGGACTCTCCCTCCTCCCTCCCGCCCTTCCTGTCCCGCCTCTTCTTCATCCTCCTCCTCACTGCCCGGCCTCCCGCCCGCTACTTCAATACGCCTGTGAGACCCACACACCACGAACTGACAACCTGGTGCTGCACAGCTAACGTGCTAACGTTTATGCTCTGGTGCTGTAGAGCTAATGTTTATAACCTGTTGCTGTAGCGCTACAGCTTTTTGACCTGGTGCTATTAGTGCTAGTGTTTATTATCTTTGGTGCTAACGTGCTAAAGTTTATAACCTGGAGCTGTAGCGCTAATATTTACAGCACTTTTATTCCAACATGTAAAGAAAGGAGAAGACGGCGCTAAAGAAGCCTCATTACTCATCACCACTGTACCATCTGTGCAAGAGCGATCAATAAAGTGTCTGAACAAAACAACGACAAAAATGCTAAAAGATCATCAACTGTGTGTGCATCTGTTCTGACCCCTTCCAAACCTGAGGCACCACATCATAACGGTGTCCACTCTGAAACTGCCTTTCTAAAGCCAAACATCTCAAGAAAGCCTGGATCTGAGGTGATCCCATAAACTGGCGTGAGCTCAGAGCTACATAGAGGACTGCTGACACACATTTGCACACTGGTATGAAAATGAAAGATTAACAGGGTAAAACATTACCTCATGTTTCTGTAAAGATGAACCATGGTAATGTGTATCAGTCACACTGACCTATGGCCATTCCACCTTGCAGATAAC
The DNA here is from genome assembly GCA_022702515.1 of Ilyophis sp. 1 JC-2022. Taxonomy (NCBI): domain Eukaryota; kingdom Metazoa; phylum Chordata; class Actinopteri; order Anguilliformes; family Synaphobranchidae; genus Ilyophis; species Ilyophis sp. 1 JC-2022. The sequence goes on from CM040402.1 coordinate 129,470,617, forward strand.
TGGCTGATAAAATGATGGAACCTCCAAGGTGAGGTGTATTCACATTCTATTCACACAATACAATCACTGCTTGATATTCTGGTATTAGATAATCTGTTTGCCATGCAGGCTACAGTAGTAAAAGTCAATATAATAGTGCCAGTTCATACATGTCGCTTCACAGCAAGAAGGTACTGAGTTTTTCTTCCTGTGTCCATACGGGTCTTCTCTGGGTACTGGGTACTTCCTGTGTCCATACGGGTTTTCTCCGGGTACTGGGTACTTCCTGTGTCCATACGGGTTTTCTCCGGGTACTGGGTACTTCCTGTGTCCATACGGGTTTTCTCCGGGTACTGGGTACTTCCTGTGTCCATACAGGTTTTCTCTGGGTACTGGGTACTTCCTGTGTCCATACGGGTTTTCTCTGGGTACTGGGTACTTCCTGTGTCCATACGGGTTTTCTCTGGGTACTGGGTACTTCCTGTGTCCATACGGGTTTTCTCCGGGTACTGGGTACTTCCTCTGGTTTCCTCCCACGGTCCAAATACATGCAGGTTAGGCTAATTGGAGAGTCTAAATTTTCCTTGGGGTGAGATTGTGTGAGTGAATGGTGTGTGGGCCCTGCGATGGCTTAGTGATCTGTCCAGGGGGTAGTCCCGCCTTTTACCCAATGCATGCTGGGATAGACTCCAGCCCCCCTGTGACCCTGTCCAGGAGTACGTGGTTTAGAAAATGGATGGATGGATCTCGTAAACCTCAGTGTTTGTAGAGACCTGATACATTTTTGAGGAGTGGATGAGATAAAGAATAAAACAAACTCTAGATATTGCAGTTAAGATTTGATCACATACAGTGCCCTCCACTATTATTGGCACCCCTGGTAAAGATGAGTAAAAAGGGTTATAAAAAATTCACCATTTGCTGAATTAGCTTAATGTCACACTGGATAAATTAGAAAAATACAACCATTAATTGAAGTAAATTTATTATGAGAAAAAAAAAATCCCACATCAAGAAATAATTATTTTTAACAAAACCACATGTGCCATTTATTGGCACCCGTGCATTTATATATAGAATAAAGTATCATTTTTTATATTTGGTTGCATATCCTTTGCATGCCATGACTTCCTGATGTCTGTGACCCAACAACATCAAAAGAATCTTGATATCTTATTTTCTGGTACTCTTACAAGCGATACTATAACGTCTCTGCATTTGAATGGATATACAGTCAAGCCGGAAAGTCTGAATACTCCTTTCACCTTCTCCACGTTTTATTACATTACAGACATATTCTTCAATAGATTGAGTTAATTTTTTGTCTCAAAATTCTACACAAAATAGCCCATAATGACAAAGTGAAAACATGTTTTTAGAAATTTTTGCAAATGTATTACAAATCCAAAACTGAAATCTTTCATTTACATAAGTATTCATACCCTTTGCTTTAACATATTTTTAAGTATCATATTTAATATTTGGTCGCATATCCTTTGCATGCTGTTACTTCCTGAAGTCTGTGACCAATCAACATCAAAAGACTCTCGATATCTTATTTCCAGGTACTGTTACAAGCGATACTATAACCTCTCTGCATTTGAACTGATCTCTATGGGAATTGGGGGGTGAGACTAGATTCAGCTGTAAATTACACTGGTACAGTATGGAACACATGGCTGGCTAAATGGCTGTAAGTCATCAAGGGTCTAAGGTATAAAACGAGCCCCAAACCATCACTCTGTTGCCAGATATGGAGTAGATGTGGATGGATCACTGCAAGGGTTATTTCTCCTGACTCATTTTCCTATAGAACTCTATGGGGGAAAAAGTCAGTAGAAACAACCTTTAAAGGGATCCATCCACATCTACTCCATATCTGGCCGCAGAGTGATGGTTTGGGGCTTGTTACTCATCTTTACCATCTTTAAATGTAGCCTTACAGGTTTTGCATACTTCCGGGTAGGAGACGAGTGAAGGAAAGGAGGGGATGTTGGGATCTCAGTAGAGGCTACCAAAAGATGTTGGAAGATCTAACTAAATACACAAGCCACATTTACTGTGTGTGAACTTTAAACATTATCCAGAGGAAGTGGAATTATAGTATGAATGGGAACAAATGGGATTTTATTCTCATCAAATAAATGAGTCATATTTTTTTGAATAACTGATTAATAAAGCATAGGCAATCACGCTGAAAATGGATAGGTGACAATAACTCAATTTTGTGAAAAATTATTTTACATGACACATCCCCTTTCCCATACCACAATTCCTCTTGCAGATTTATAAAGTTTGTTTGACATTTGCTCGTTAGTTTACCATATTGAATAAATTTAAAAAACCTGTTTTTACACTGTCACATACATGTAGACTAGCTGACTACCTTGCTTTTGAGCTACCTTTCAAGATCATAGTTTTGCTTAATGCCTGGTTGCTCTGCTTGAATGTACAATGAATGTAGTGACATTGATCGGTATCAACACATGTCCAGTGAGTTCGCCATTTTAAAATAACATAACAAAATAAGTGTAGGTTGGCCCACCAATACTATATCCCTCCCCCAGCCCACTGTAGACTGATGGAGCCAACTGTAGACTGATGGAGCCTACTGTAACATGTATGAGAACTCACTTCCATAGCCTTGGGTGAAGAGATAGTGTGGAAAATAATGAATGTGTCTTGTGAAGCCTGGGAGGGATATTAAAGTTATTCACCACGAGGAACTAATTTAAATGTTGGCCTTATGTTGAGGGAAACACTTGAGGTTTTGTTTGCCTCAAGTTATGTTGTCTGAACCTCACACATGACACTGCATGCAAAATGGATAGATGATAGATAGAATTTTACTCAACATTTAACATTTTTACAGATAAGTTCCAGACTGGGATTTCATAACTAAAAAAAACGAAATGTCCCCTGTTCCATTCCACTACTCACTCACTACTCACCCACTACTCACACACTACTCAGTAGTACACACGTGGAAAAGAAGAAAGTACAGAGGCTGTTCTTTCAAACATCTACGCATTTGTCTATCAAACAATGATTTTTAAAATATAACTAAAACTTGTGAGCAAACAGTCCAGGAATTTACTAAATAAATTATTGACTAAAAAACTGTTAATATCGTGGGGAAAATTACTGAAGAAATGTCACAAGAAATTATTTTGTAAACTCCAAGAAAGAAATCGAACGGTGTGGCAGGACTTTAAAATCCATGTCCCGCCTCCGTTACGATGACGTCAGCGTAAACATCCGCCCCTCTCGGAGGTTAAAGGGGAGTCGAGAGAAAGGAGGAAGCGAGTCAGATGCACACAAAAACGGGAGGATTCATGTACTAACTTCAGTCCGAGTGAAAGATCAACAAGAAGGAATTTCGGAAATATGGCGATAGTAAAACAATTGCAGCTGCACATATTGAAGAAATATACAATCTCTCATGCGGCTTTCGTTGTCGTTGTTTTCATCCAGTCTCTCAACCTCTCTGCCGTCTGCGAGGCGAGGGCGACGAGGAGCTCGTCGGAGGAGATAACGTTAGAATCCTACAATAAATACTACAATTACGCCAATCTGACCCGGCTTCTCAAATCTTTGGCCGACAGGTATCCTCATATCGCGAATTTGTCCAGCGTGGGCCAGTCGGTACAGGGCAGGGAACTATGGGTGATGAGAATCACTAAAGACCCCGCTGTGGATGGACCGGGGAAGCCTAAATTAAAATACGTGGGCAACATGCACGGAGACGAGACGGTGTCCCGGCAGGTTTTGGTTTACCTGGTGGAGCACTTACTGACCCGGTACGGAGAGGATCCGCGGGTCACGGACCTGGTCAACAACACCGACATCAACATCATGCCCAGTATGAATCCCGACGGCTTCGAGAAGTCCGTGGAGGGAGACTGTCGCGGTGAACACGGGGGTCGGGAGAATGCCAAAAGCGTGGACTTGAACAGAAGCTTTCCTGACCAGTTCGACATCATAAGCGTCCGGAAGGAAGACGTTCCGGAAGTTACGGCCGTGACTAAATGGATTCTTGATAACAGGTAGCCTGCAGTTATTCTCTATACCGTAAGCCGCAATCCCTCAATTTATCACGTTTTTCTGTTAGTTTGTGTGAGCTAGCTAACTTGCTGGTTTAGCGTAGTTTTGCTAATGTTGACATTGCTTATTTCTTGCTACGCCGCGACTTTATCTAAATGATCACAACCTGCTCTTGGTTCTGAACGAGAATCATAATATATGGTGCTAATAATGCATGGAATAAACTAACTGCTAACTGTACCAGCTAGCATGCTGCTAATAAAGGACCGACCCTATGCAACTGCTAACGTTGAGCGATAAAAAGTCAGAGAAAGCGTGTGTTAATGTTCATGATGGCATTTCTGCTTTTCACGGTGCATTTACTGTAGATGACCTAGATGTCATCGCACCACACATCTTGTCTTTAGCGTAACCGTTCACAAGTAGGCTAATGCTTGACCATCACTGCCCTCCAGGTTCGTGTTATCCGGAAACCTCCACGGCGGGACGGTCGTGGCCAGTTATCCGTATGACGACTCGAAGACTCACGACGCGCAGGGCCGCTACAGCAAATCCCCGGATGACGCGCTGTTCCGGTACCTGGCCCAGACGTACGCGGAGCGCAACCCTTTCATGAGGACCGGCGAGCCCAATTGCCCGGACGCCCCTCTGGAGACCTTCAAGGGCGGCATCGTAAACGGGGCACAATGGTACGACGTATCTGGTGAGTTATTTTAAACATTATAATCTTATTGTTCCCCGGTCACTCAGCTATATACTTTCAGCTATCACGCGCTTTGCTGAAACTGAGGCCAAGTTCGCCGTTGCCATGGCGACATACATTCAGGGCAGCTTTTCCTTTTATGACACGTGGTGAGCTGTGCACCTTGGAGCTGTTAAAAGCAAGATGGGCAGATTCCTTTTCATATTAAGGGAACTGCGTGTGCTGATTTTCATATATACCTGATATCATCTGCTATCCTCTGTGATATGTACACATGTACGTGTGAATTCAGTTTTGTGAACATTGTGGCTGGAGTCTCTGCTTCTTTTGGGTATACTTTTGGGCAGTGGACACATGGGGGAGGTTTCCAATTGGCCATCTGTGAGCTGTTGAAGGTCAGGTGTTTTTTTCCAACCTGGTAAAAGTGTTGAAATGGCATCAGTGTATTAGTAACCTGCTGGTGTGTGTGTGTGTGTGTGTGTACTGAATGCACAGGTGTATTAGTGACCTGCAGGGATGGTGTGTGTGTGTGCGCGCGCGCGTGTCTCTGTACTGAATGCACAGGTGTATTAGTGACCTGCAGGGATGGTGTACGTGCGTACGTGCGTACGTGTCTCTGTACTGAATGCACAGGTGTATTAGTGACCTGCAGGGATGGCGTGCGTGCGTGCGTGCGTGCGTGCGTGCGTACGTGCGTACGTGTCTCTGTACTGAATGCACAGGTGTATTAGTGACCTGCAGGGATGGCGTGCGTGCGTGCGTGCGCGCGTACGTACGTGTCTCTGTACTGAATGCACAGGTGTATTAGTGACCTGCAGGGATGGTGTGTGTGCGTGCGTGCGTGCGTGCGTGCGTGCGTGCGTGCGTGCATGGTGAAACCGCTCCTACACTCTGTACCATGTTATTGCGCCACAGTGGGGCAGGGTTGTTCAGCTCTGTCTTCTACAGACAGGAATTACCTGGTATTGGGTTACATTTACAGTGGATGTAATCCCATCTCCCCCCCACGCTTCTGTGGAAGGGAACTCAATCCACACTGTTACCCCCCAGGATTGACCTGCTGTCACAGACTCAGTGAAACCTGCGCCCACCGTCACAGGTCACAGGTCACAGGTCACACGGTGAACCCCGAGTTTCCCCAGCGCCAGGCTGAACAGGGAAGTCTGAGACCCCATTTCTGCTCCTAATGCCTTCGCATCTTTACGCTTTTCCCGTCGGACCAGTTTCCTCTGTCTTTATCTTTTAATCACAAAAAATGCACCCCCCAGGCCCTCACCTGCCTGGCAGTTCGGCGCATACTGATATACGCCATTACTGATATATGCCTTTACTGATATATGCCTTTACTGATATATGCCTTTACTGATATATGTGATTACTGATATACGTGATTACTGATATACGCGATTACTGATATACGCGATTGCTGATATACGCGATTGCTGATATACGCGATTGCTGATATACGCGATTGCTGATATACGCGATTGCTGATATATGCGATTGCTGATATATGCGATTGCTGATATATGCGATTACTGATATATGCGATTACTGATATATGCGATTGCTGATATATGCCATTTAGGGATGTGCGCGTTTCGTCGACTAGTCGATTAAACGTTGCTACCCTCGCTAGTCGGCACCAGAAATGCTTGTCGGTTAACCTTATTATTTTATTAATGTACACATTTAAATTACATATTGACATAATTTGCACTGAAATGTCATGTTTTCCTGGTCAAATGTTGCTTTATAAAAAAACGAGCATCCGTTACTAATGTTAACAACGCCGGATTAAATTATTATTTTTTTTAAACGAAGGAAAAAAACAAAACTCATTAGCCTGTTCGCCCTGCAAGTAAGAGTAAGTAGGCCTATCGTGTTGTTGAATAGCCCAATAAAACAAATCTAATGTCACGTCGATCAGTAGGCCTAATTGTTATTTTTTTGTGGGCCTATTATTGGTAGTTTTTCTGATGACCGATTATTATTTTTTACTGTATTTGCTATGCGATCGCGTTCACCCAATGAAAATGCCGTTGTAATAATCAGGCACGTTTCCTAAAAATGTTTTGTTACGTTGAATATTGTTGTCAATAAATGTTATTTGTTAACTTTTATTTAGTGAGTTGTCATGTTTTGTAGGATAATGTGCAATGTTCATAATGCAAGGCGCAAAGTGCCACACATTTCAGCGGCATTTAAAATACGATTTGTTTATTGAAGTATGTGATTAACGGTTTCAAATGGCTCTTATAATATACGCAATATTTTTTCGGACAATGTTTAACCTTATAGATTAAATTGTGCTCAATTTTGACTGTTTTCTGAGTGTTTTCTTACTTTTAGACTAGTCGACTAGTCTAAGTTTAAACTTCCGTTTAACCGTCAGGGAAATTAGTCGTTAGGAACATCCCTAGTGCCATTACTGATATATGCAAATGTGATTATCTGATTTCAAAATGAGGTTTGAAGTGAAATATGAACACACGGTGAGGAGCGGCTTCACTAACCAACAAAACCCCCTCCGATCCTCAGAAAGACGTACAGAGCTCTATGGGGGATGTAGTGCATATTTAGATGTAGTGTGCGGTGGAATGATAATGAAGGCATGCATGGTTTATATTTAGAACTTCACAGTGATGATAATGACTGAGAGAACCAGCAGAGTCTGCGATGGAGCTGTGAGACAGGTGGTATTCACAGATACTCAGGTGTGGAAGAGTTTAATAAGAGTTTAATAAGATATCTAGAAGTATGTGATGAAAGTTGTTAATTTTTTTCTTTCCATTTGTGGAAGTCATCAGGAGATTAATTGGAGGAAACTAGATCGGTTAATTAAATATTGATAATGTTCATTGGAATGCAGTGTGAGCCATAGGGCTACTTGGTCATCCTCAGCCATGTTAATTTGCCGGCCATTTGATGCAATCCAGACTGCAGTTGAGTTGATGAGCGTTTTGCACGCAGTCTATTTACATGAAACATAGAGTTCTTTGCTTGACGTTAAGCTAGAGTCTTGCAATCCAGACTGCGGTCTTCCCACCGTTTCAGTGTTTTCTTCCCACCAGGGAGTTTTACCTCGTTTACTGTTTGGGGGTTCAGGCCTGGTTTTGGGGGTTCAGGCCTGGTTTTTGCCCAATTCTCATTCTGTTTCTCAGTACAGCGTCTCTGTGACAGTTCTCTGTCAAAAAAACGGTATACAAAAGGCATTTTATTGAATTGAATGGATTGGTCAGATGGATCGCTGGAAGATTGTGCGTCACTGTTTTCATTATCAGGCTGCTAATGGTGGCTGTGAAAGGATGTTTCGCTTGCTGGTGATACTGTGATACTGTACATGAGGTATAATGGCCTCGTACAAAAGGCTCTGTTTACAATGCAGCCAGTGCTGCCGTCATTATGTCTCTCTCTGCATCAAACTTATAACCAAAGTGTCTATAAATTCCCCTTCAGGCGTTGCTGTCCTTCCACAAGGTGATGCCAGCTAGTTTAATAACCTGGATGTTGATGATTTTATGCTACTTCTTTTGTTAGACATAACAGTGACTGCATTACATAATTATTTTAAGTAAAAAAATTTGCCAGCGATTAAAGCTTTCATTAATATGAACCAATTAATATGTTCATTGGTAAAACCTTAATAGATCTAGATATTGACCTATAATATCTTACTAAGCTATAAAAGTGTGTACAATTAGTGAACAGAAAGAAATTGAAATGCTGCACTGTTCCAACTGTGAACGGTGGGGCACATTTACTTAATATGGCTTGTGTATTTATAGCCTTAGGAGACGAGCTCAGCGTCCATCATTGCTTGCTGTGGTAGTGAGTTATAATGTGATCACTTCATGTAAAAGCATTACTTTACTGCAGAGATGATAATGCCCCACCTTTTTAAATAAATCTCCTTCAGAGAGATTACAGAGCAGGTGTGTGATGGGAAGTGTAGTTCCAGATGATGCTACATTCTCTCTGAATGATCTGCTCTGGACTGCACTTCCCTCCGTACTCTTGGTCTAACTGCCCTTATACCTGGTCGCAATCTGCTATCCGTTGATTCTAGGTCTTCAGTAATCCAATATTGCTCTGGGAATAATGAGTATGATAATCTGGCATGTAGTTCAGGGTAAATAATTCAAAAGGAACTGAAGTGGTAATCTCATAGTGGCTAAGTGTGTTGTAATTTTATTTGATTCCTATTCACAGGCCCTGGCTGATTGGCTGGGCTCTGTTAAGAATGCGCCTGATTGGCTGGCCTCTGTTGAGGACATGCCTAATTGGCTAGTTCTGTTAAGGACATGCCTGATTGACTGGGCTCTGCCCCTCCGTGGTGTCGGGTTACAGTCCCTGTGCAGGGTGGGACTGTTTGAGGTTATTCTGTTTGTCTTTGCTTGCTGCAGTTGGAACTGGTCAAGAAATGTACACAAATAGCTGATATTCAAACCCGGTACACGCCCAGTGAACCCCCTGGGGTGATAGTGGATATGTGTATTTTATTATGCAATGTTGAATTTGTTATGCAACTAAACAGACAGGTAGGCTTACGCACACATCCAGTACACACATACACACACATACGGTACACATACACACACATACGGTACACATACACACACATACGGTACACATACACAAACGCATAAGAATTGCTTCAGATATGGTGATAATTTAATGTCACAGCAGATTTATCATTAAAGAACATTGTCCATGTTGGTTGTCATGTTTATGAAAGGCGTCTTCCACTGGAGCAGAACATGCCTTAAGAATAATGTCAAACCAGAGCCTCACTGAAAGTGTGAAATGTTCCTGTGCTTTTATTTTGCCTTGTGTGTTCAGGAGGGATGCAGGACTATAACTACCTGAAGGCCAACTGCCTGGAAATCACTATGGAGCTGAGCTGCTGTAAGCACCCGCCCGCATCGCAGCTCCCCACAGAGTGGGACAACAACCGAGAATCTCTGCTGGCTTACATGGAAAAGGTAACCGTAGCAACTGTGATCAACTGCTTGCATCATTCACACAGTACATACTCGCACACACATACACATAAAAGACACACACACACACGCACACGCACACTCACTCTCACACTCTCTTGCAGGTGCACATAGGAGTTCACATACACACAGTACACATACACACACACACACACACACACACTCACACTCACACTCACTCTCACTCTCACACTCTCTTGCAGGTGCACATAGGAGTTCACATACACACAGTACACATACACATAAAAGACACACACATACACACACACACACACACACATACACACACACTCACACTCACACTCACTCTCACACTCTCTTGCAGGTGCACATAGGAGTTCACATACACACAGTACACATACACATAAAAGACACACACACACATACACACACACACACACACACACACACACACACACACACACACACACACACTCACACTCACTCTCACACTCACTCTCACACTCTCTTGCAGGTGCACATAGGAGTTCGCGGTTATGTGAGGGAAGCAGAAAATGGAACCGTGCTCTCTGACGTGAAAATAGCTGTTGCAGGCATCAACCACAATGTGACCACTGGGAGGTTTGGAGATTATTACCGTCTGCTCCTGCCCGGCAGCTACAAAATCACAGCCAGTCTCCCTGGGTGAGTCCTAGCAAAGCTATTGTGTGTAGTGTGTAGTGTGTGCGTGTAGACTATGTGTGTAAGTAACACTGTACATTCACGCTCTCAGGGTCCCACTGTACTGTAGACACATATCCAGTGTAAAGTTGTAAGTGGATATAAAATTGTAAGTCAGGTGTGTACCGGTGCAGAGTTAGTCGTATATATACATATATATATATATATAGTGTGTGTGTGTGTATACACGTGTTTCAGATATCTGCCCATGGCTGTAGAGGGTGTACAGGTGTTGGAAGGAAAGGCTACAGAGCTCAACTTTACCCTGGCAGCTGTACGAGTGGAGTCTGTCCCCAGCACCCTTGCCAGCACCGCAGTCCCGTCCACCTCCACCGGGAGCAGCAGTGAGACGCCCATCTCCAACGGAAGTTCTGCCCCTGCGACTTCTCCTACCCCACCCCAGCCTGTGCAGCCGCAAGACTTCCGACACCACCACTACAACGACATGGAGCTCTTCCTCAGCCGTTACAACGCTGAGTTCCCCGCCATCACCCGCCTGTACTCCATCGGCACGTCCACGCAGAACCGCCTCCTCTACGTCATGGAGATCACCGACAATCCAGGCGTGCACGAAGCCGGTGCGCCCTTTCTTCCGTGAACTCTGACCTGTGACCTCTGGCCACGCCCACCTAGCTTCCCAGGCTTTCTGGTCTCATAGGTGTGAAGGTCATGGCCCCTGACTCTCAGCTCTCTCACTTTAACTCTATCTCTCTCTCTTTGTTGCCAGGGGAACCAGAGTTCAAGTACATCGGCAACATGCACGGTAACGAGGTGGTGGGCCGCGAAGTGCTTCTCAACCTGATTGAGTACCTGTGTCGTAACTATGGCAGCGACCCCGAGGTCACCCAGCTGGTGAACAGCACGCGGATCCACATCATGCCCTCCATGAACCCTGACGGATACGAGCTAGCACAGGAGGGTAAGGGGGTACCGCGAGGGCCCGGGCCATTCTCTCAGACACCTCAATGAGTTAGAAACTTCTAGAAAGGCAGAGTCGAGGCCTGATTCTCTCACACCCCTGGGCTGTGTCTGAATGAGAGTCATATCTACGGTGTCCTGTGTCCAGTCTACTGTGTACGAGCATCATGTGTACTTTTTACTGCATACTGTTTAGTTCGCGATATGCAGTATGCAAAAAAAATCCTCCATACTATATTATCTGTGAAAACTCTGAAATAAGTGTATCATCCAGGGATCTACATTTAGAGAACATTTCACCTGCTTAACAACTTTCTCATCCCATGTGCACAACAAGCCTACTCAATACTATGGAAGGGCTTTGATTCCGAGACAACCCTGAACGAGTTTGAAACTTCTAGAAAGACCGACCTGATTGGCGTTTTGCTGTACTGGATTTGCTCGTTAATGTGTGCTGCTGTGTCAGCAAACGGTGGAATTGATGTTAAAAGATGGCTCTTGCTTTTTCAGGAGATGTCAAAGGCTACCTGGGTCGCAACAACAGCAACAATTTTGACTTGAACAGGAACTTTCCGGACCAGTTTGTCTCCATACCCGACCCCCAACAGCCAGAGACCATCGCGGTGATGAACTGGCTGAGAATGTACCCCTTCGTTCTGTCTGCCAACCTGCATGGAGGCAAGTATCGCCATTCCTGCTTATGAGTTTAGTGCCCGCTACGCCCGCTACCACTGCTTTAGTGCCCGCTACGCCCGGTACCACTGCTTTAGTGCCCGCTACGCCCACTACCACTGCTTTAGTGCCCGCTACGCCCGCTACCACTGCTTTAGTGCCCGCTACGCCCACTACCACTGCTTTAGTGCCCGCTACGCCCGCTACCACTGCTTTAGTGCCCGCTACGCCCGCTACCACTGCTTTAGTGCCCGCTACGCCCACTACCACTGCTTTAGTGCCCGCTACGCCCGCTACCACTGCTTTAGTGCCCGCTACGCCCGGTACCACTGCTTTAGTGCCTGCTACGCCCGGTACCACTGCTTTAGTGCCCGCTACGCCCGCTACCACTGCTTTAGTGCCCGCTACGCCCGCTACCACTGCTTTAGTGCCCGCTACGCCCACTACCACTGCTTTAGTGCCCGCTACGCCCGCTACCACTGCTTTAGTGCCCGCTACGCCCACTACCACTGCTTTAGTGCCCGCTACGCCCACTACCACTGCTTAAGTGCCCGCTGCGCCCGGTACCGCTGCTTTAGTGCCCGCTACCAGGGCCAGGAAGGGTTGAGCAGGTTTGGCCCAATCAGGGCTGGGATGTTGAACAGAGCTGGTTTGGGTCCGTGTTGAACGGAGCTGGTTTGGGTCTGTGTTGAACGGAGCTGGTTTGGGTCCGTGTTGAACGGAGCTGGTTTGGGTCCGTGTTGAACGGAGCTGGTTTGGGTCCGTGTTGAACGGAGCTGGTTTGGTGTGTTTCAGGGTCTCTGGTGGTGAACTATCCTTATGATGACAATGCGCAGGGCCGCAAGGCCTACAGCAGGTCCCCCGATGATGGCGTCTTCAAGATGGTGTCTCTGGCATATGCACAGGTAGCGGCATGTACACAAACATGAACACACACACATGAACACACACACATGCACGCACGCACAGATGCACAACGCACGCGCACACTCACACGCCCACACACACACACACACACGCAGATACACAACGCACGCGCACACTCACACGCCCACACACACGCAGAAGAGCACGCACACACACGCCTAGGAACATTTAAACTGGGTTAGCAGGGAAAACCTACAGCAAATGCTTTACATGCTTTACATTTCTCAACAGCATCATTGTGTGGGAACAATGTCAGTCAGTGTGCGTATTTCTAACCTGCTGATTGTGTGTGTGTGTGTGTGTGTGTGTGTGTGTGTGTGTGTGTGTGTGTGTGTGTAGGGGAATCCTCTCATGCATCAGGGGGTACCATGTGCAGAATTGTACCCAGGGGAGTTTTTCCAGGATGGCATCACCAATGGGGCGGGTTGGTACAGCGTTCCAGGTGAGTGTCATCTGGGGGGGTTTCTGAGGAATGGTCACCTGTCCCTTCTGCTAAAACTCCAGCAACACCTGGATAATAAAGCATTAACACCTGGATAAGCACTGTGTGTGTTAATGAGGCATGAACACCTGGATAAGCACTGTGTGTGTTAATGAGGCATGAACACCTGTCCTGTGATCTTTATTCTGATGGGGTACTTCCGGGGTATTGTAAACAGTGATGTGGTAGGTGATTGGTCGCCTGTTTATGCCCGTGTCTGGAGCTCTGAGCCTGGCTGTTCTCCCTGTGGCCTGCAGGGGGCATGCAGGACTGGAACTACCTCAACACCAACTGCTTTGAGGTGACCATCGAGCTGGGCTGTGTGAAATACCCGCTAGCCAAAGACCTGCCTCTGTACTGGGAACAGAACCGGCAAGCCCTGCTGCAGTTCATACAACAGGTCTGCTCTCCACCTCTCTCTTTCTCTTCTTCTCCCTCCATCCCTCTCACCCTCTGTCTCTCTCTCCTTCTCCCTCCCTCCCTCCCTCTCTATATATCTCTCGCTCTCTCCCCCGCCCTTTCTCCCTCTCTTTCTCCTTCTCTCTACATCCCTCTGTCTCTCCCTCTGAAAGGCAGTCACAGTGAGTGTATCTCCTGTTGCAGGTGCACAGGGGGGTGAAGGGTATGGTAATGGATGGTAAAGATGGCACGGGAATCTCCAACGCCACGATCACGGTCGCGGAAGTGTACCACACCATCACCACCAACAAGGCAGGGGACTACTGGCGCCTCCTAGTGGCGGGCACGTACCAACTGACTGCCACTGCGCGTGGGTGAGTGAGAGTCTTGAATCGAATTGTACATCACGTACATTACTTGCATTTAACAGACAACTTAATCCAGAGTAATTTAAACTTCCTTTAATGCTTTTTTTTGCATTTTTTACATAGTGTATTTATACAGGTATACTGAAGCTTTTTTACATAGTGTATTTATACAGGTATACTGAAGCTTTTTTACATAGTGTATTTATACAGGTATACTGAAGCTTTTTTACATAGTGTATTTATACAGGTATACTGAAGCTTTTTTACATAGTGTATTTATACAGGTATACTGAAGCTTTTTTACATAGTGTATTTATACAGGTATACTGAAGCTTTTTTACATAGTGTATTTATACAGGTATACTGAAGCTTTTTTACATAGTGTATTTATATAGGTATACTGAAGCTTTTTTACATAGTGTATTTATACAGGTATACTGAAGCAATTCAGGTTAAGTACCTTGCTCAAGGGTACAATGGCAGCGCCTCACCTGGGAATCGAACCTGCAGCCTTTAGGTTACAAGCCCAGTTCCTTACCCGTGATGCTACACTGCTGCCTCTGAGCGCTGAGTTTGACCCCGCCCCTTCCACAGATACACGCCCGTCACCGTGTATGCCACCGTGCCCGCTGACGGGGTGGAGCTGGTGGATTTCCGGCTGACGCGGGTGCGTAGCGAGGAGCGGGCAGGGGCTAAGGGTCCGCCCCCGACGCGGGACCCCACGGAGGAGGAGTTTGAGCGCTTTATTAAGGAGCTCTCCTCTGAGCACGGCCTGGAGCAGCTCCTGCAGTCCACAGCTCCCCACAGCAGCTTCCGTTACCGCCCCTACAACGAGCTGTCCGAGTTCCTGCGTGGCCTCACCTACAACTTCCCCAAGATCACCCACCTGCAAAGGTACGCTGGTACACTTCTACCTGTACAGGTACACCGGCCCTCTCTCACCTGTGCGGGTACTAGCTGGCCAGCTTCTACCTGTACAGGTACACTTTACTTCTCTCACCTGTACAGGTACACTGGTCCGCTTCTACCTGTACAGGTACACTGGCCTTTTCTCACCTGCACTGCTGGCCAGCTCCTACCTGTACAGGTACACTGGCCTACCCTCACCTGTACAGGTACACTGGCCTACCCTCACCTGTACAGGTACACTGGCCTACCCTCACCTGTACAGGTACACTGGCCTACTCTCACCTGTACAGGTACACTGGACTACTCTCACCTGTACAGGTACACTGACCTACTCTCACCTGTTAGGGTATGCTGGTTTTGCTTTGACCTGCTGGAACTCTGGTGTGTTTCATGGTGAAACCAGAATGGTAACTGAAGTTTTTATTCTCTCATTGGTCCCCTGCCTCTCGTTTCTCATTGGTCGGGTCAGTTTGGGGCAAAGTGTGGAGTTCCGCACCATATGGGCCCTTGAGATCTCCAACATGCCGAAGGTGGAGGAGCCCGCTGAGCCCAAGATCCGATTTGTGGGCGGTATCCATGGCAACGCGCCCGTCGGCACGGAGCTGCTGCTGGAGTTTGCCGCGTTCCTGTGCATCAACTACGGCAAGAGTCCCGCCGTCACCAAGGTGAGGCACCGTGAGCCGGCTGACCGTCCCCGCTGCCTCTGGGCCCCATCGCGTTACATCGCTTTACATAACTGTCATTTACCTGCATTTCTTACATAATTTATGCAGCTGCATGTGTACTGAAGCAATCCAGGTTTCCTTGCTCAAGGGTACAACGGCAGTGTCCTATCTGGGAATCGAACCTGCAACCTTTTGAGTTACATGCCCCAAGTTCTTTACCAATTATACTACACTGCCACCCCGGCCCCGCCCCCTCTCAAGCTCCGCCCTCTCTCCTCTCCCTGCAGCTGATTGACAGGACGAGGATCATCATCCTGCCGTTGGTGAACCCGGACGGCCGTGAGCTGGCGCAGGAAAAACACTGCAGCTCCACTGTGGGTCTGACCAACGCGCACAGGAAGGATCTGGACACGGACTTTTTTGGTCAGTTCCTCTTCCTCAGAGCGTCCTCTGGTCCGTTTACAGCACTAAGACGTCCGTTTCCTAATCAGGGCACAAAATTAACCTTTTCACCCACTGGCCAGAGTGGCTTGTGCATTGTAAAAATCACCAGCAATTTTCAACATTTTACCATATAACACAACCTGGTTGGTTACCCGACAATGTGGCTGCTAGAGTTGAAAATCTTACAAGCCACAATCAAAGTTTTATTAGTGTTTGGCTCGTGGCGGCTGCTAATTTCACCCCCTTTTTCTAATATTGTTGAGGGTTCAACAGGGAACAAAGTACCATTTATTTTCTGTGAAAAATGCCAGTTTGAATCAGTCCTGTTGCATACTAGTGAATAATCACTGTAATTTAATTTAGAAATATTTATATATTCTGTTATATTGATTGGCACAGTTGCCACTTTGAACAAGCACATTTAATTTAATTAGTTTTTGAAAAGCTAGCTAGCTTAGCTATGTTTTTTAACCAGTGAACCTCTGATTAGTTATTCTTATGTGATTCTCATTGCGGGGGAAATTGTAACATTGCTAAATTGCGGGCCGGACGAAAGCTTGCAGGAGCAGGCAGGAGCAGGACGGGGATTAAGAAAGTGATCCTGTGCAAGCCTGTCCGTAACGCAGCGATCTCAAACGGCAGTGAGCTGCAGTGTGTCTACAGCTTGTTTTCAGTGTGTTTTCACCTAAAATGGCTGATGATTTAAAGAGGAAACCAGAAAAACTTGCACACACTGCAGCCCTCCAGGACTGGAGTTTGAGTTCCCTGTTCTTGCGTGTGCGTGTGCGTGTGTTTGTTCCAACATGGCTGCACGGCTGGGCATGAGTGTCCCTGCTCTGCCCCCCGACGCCATTTTAACGCATTAGTGCTTGTCTTTACTGCCATTAATGTAGAAAATGTTTCAGGATGTTTGTATATGTACAGTGAGCACCATAATTCATTGGACAGTGACACATTTTTTGTTATTTTGGTTCTGTACTCTAGCACTTTGAGTTTGAAAGGATCTGTAAGGATACGATGACAATGAGGTTGAAGTGCACACTCAGCTTTAATTTTAGGGTATTTTCCATCCATATCGGATGAACCGTTTAAGTAAGTAAGTAAGTACAGTTTATTTATATAGCACCTTTCAAGAACAGAGTCACAAAGTGCTTCACAAGAATAAATATCTGAAAGAAGAAATAAAAACTATTTTAAAACAGGAAGTAAAAACAACAGGACAAGAACCACACACATACCCATTTTCCACCAAGCAAGTTCCAGGGCCGGTTCGGAGCCGGTGCCTAATCTCGAACCAGTTTTTCACGTTTCGACAGCAGAAGAACCGGCTCTTGGCCAGGAAAACTGGTTCCAAAGCGGCACCAACACTTAGCTAGTCCAGAACCAAGAACCGCTTACGTCAGACTGCTGTAACGGTAGTTCAAACTTTCAATTAGCCTTCGGTTGCTAGCAAATTTATGCCCTAATGTTAAGTCAATGGACAATTCATTTCCGGTATCGTAGAATAATAAAGGTTTATTTAAAAACTACAATAAACAGAAATGTAATCTGTCAAAAGCATTAGTCCATGTCACGCCCGACATATCGCTATGACTACTTTAGTGATTAGAGTTGTAGAATTTGAGCTAGGTCGTTGGGAAAAAAAGTTTTAATCTAAATGCAAATTTTTTTAATGTACTTAATTGTATGAAAACGTAACAAATCTTTCCCATATTTGTTTTATGATGAGATTAGTTGATCTGCAAAATGACTTGATAATTTGTATTAAAACAGCTGAGAAATTGACCGGCGAAATTTGGGTTTTAACATGTAATGTATGTAGGCTCACAAAGCCAAAGTCCGCCCCAGCCCAGAACCAGAACTAGGTTCATGTTGGTGGAAAGGGGGTAACAGAGAGCTTGTGACGGCTGTCATCCATTTCAGCCCTAATGAATATACTTTTGGTAATCACTGATTGTTATTTAAATGGCTAGTTTAATTTATATTAATTGGGTAACAACTACCACCTGCAAGCAATTGGCAGTTGCCTGAGTTTCCTTACCTACAGCGTGGAGGGCCTTCAAAAGGAGGACGCTTTCAGCAGTAAGGGCTGCTTCCTCAACCTGAGCAGACCACTAACCGGCTGATTAATGGCCAGCTAACGGAGAGATCTATCCGGAGTTGTTTGGGATATTTTTTATTGATGGACATTGTGTTTCTTTTTTCTTCTGGATTCACTGGACTGAGTATTACATTTCAGGAGTCACGCCTTTTTAGCTGTATTTGTGGCTCCATGGACTTTTATCCAATAAATCCTATTTTTGTTATACCTTTACCCAGTGTATCGCCTATTTCCTTGTTGCAGCTGCTCTAGCCAGGAAGGCAGTTCGTAACAAGGAAAGTGGGGGCCCGTCCGGGATTGGACGGTAACGAGCTAACTTTTTTGATCACTCCGTTTTTTGTGTGTGACGATAACTAATTTAAGTCACGTTTGTTAATCCGTTGTTTGGTAACTTTTTCCGGTGGAAGATTGCCAGTTTTGCGTGCTTAAACTCTACTTTTGTCTCCGTTCGTCTTTGGGAGCGAAGGTTTAGGTGGGCACGGGGTTTTTTAGAAACGTTGACTAAATTTCAGTATGGTGGTTATCGTGATTGGCTATTTTGTCATATTTGGTAATTTTAATGACGTAATAGTTTTTTTTTTGGGTTGTAATTGAGACAATGTTTACCCTGGTAGTTTGGTTGCCTCGTTTTAGTAATAGCAAGCCAGTGCTATTTCTTTTGTGGTAGAGGTAAATTCTACTGCGCATCTCGCTATTATTGGCATTTTTCTTGGTAGCATTTTTTTTTTGTGATTTTCATGTCTGATTATCACGTTTGTGCCCGCTTCGTTGTTTTGGAGTACTGACCAAACGTTTTTGTGGCGTTATATTGTAGAAGTCTACTGTTTAGCCACGTTTTTTTCTGTAACGAGTTTGGGATATCTAAATTACCTAATGTTTGCTACCGTTTTGACAAGGCTAATAACCCTGTTTTTTTTTTGCCTACAAATAGCGTGTTTTTTTTATCGTGGCACACAGGATCTACCCTTCGCAAGCCATTTCTGTGGATAACGTGTGGGCTTGTTTCTGTCCCGTTTCGTTCGAGTGGGAAGGCCTGGTGTGTGTGTTTCATCACGGAAAAGACTTTTCACTTCACAAGTTTACTCTGGGTCCTGAAAAGGCAACGCGCTAATCAGCGCACGATCCTGCTCTACGGATTCCCTGCTACACACCTATTCTTCGTTGTCACGGTGGGAATCTCTCGCAGGTATCAACCAGTTTTTTCTTTGTGTTTTGGTATTTACTTTTATGAGTTGTTTTCGCACCTCCCTACACTCTCACCATAAATACAACTCGCGTGTAGTATTTTGCATTTGCTTAGCCTAGGGCTTGTAAATTAATAGCTAACTGGCAAATTTAATAAAGATGGCATCGGGTACTACAAAAGAGTTTATTGACACACCTTCGGTGGAGTTGTTGGAGTCTTTTACAAAGGAACAGCTGTTGGTTCTTGCGGAACATTATAACATTGAAATTTCCCCTGGTGACAAACGGTTGAAGGCTAATGTTTTTAAAGGAATTAAGGACATTTTGGTGATACAAGGTATTCTGGAAGAACCTGAGGATTCTGATTCTGATGCTGATCGGGAAGGTAAACCTAAACGGGATACTTCGTTGGAAGCCTTAAAGCTTCAGCTGGCGATAGAACAGGAAAAATGGAAGGTAGAACAGGAAAAACGGGAGGTAGAAGAGGTTAAAGTTAGACGGGAAGAACTAGAGATACAGAGGCTGACTCTGTTACAGGCAGTACCAGCGGTTCCTTCCGCTGGTAGCAATTTCGACGTGAGCCGTAATATTCGTTTAGTACCACCATTCTCTGAAAAAGAGGTTGATAAATATTTCCCTCATTTCGAAAGAGTTGCCATTACCTTGAAATGGCCGAGGAATGTGTGGACTCTGCTATTGCAATGTGTGCTTACGGGCAAGGCTCAGTAGGCCTATGCGTCACTGTCTTTTGAGGATAGCTCCAATTATGATTTGGTTAAGACTGCAATAATGCGTGCATTTGAGTTGGTGCCTGAGGCATATCGACAGCGGTTTCGTACGTACCGTGTGCTGGACCGACAAAGCTACGTGGAGTTTGCCAAAGTTAAAGAGACATTATTTGATCGCTGGTGTGAATCACAACAAGTTTCTACTTTTGAGCAGCTTCGCGAACTAATGATAGTAGAGGAATTTAAAAATGGTTTGCCTGAAAATATCGTCATTCATTTGAATGAACAGAAGGTTACAGGAGTCCGAGATGCAGCTGTGTTTGCTGACGAATTTGTTCTCGCTCACAAATCCTCGTTCGTGGGAAAATCCCGTATTGAACGTTCTTACGGTAGTAAGAAGCCCTACATTGACTTTAAAAGTCGTAATGTAGCGGGTGTATTGGAGGAGAAGGGGAACTCTACGCATCGTCCTAAAGCTGAATCTCAGGAGCGCCTTTGTGCATATTGTAAGACTCCTGGACACTTAATTCCTGAGTGCCCTAAATTGGCTAGGAAGAATGCCAAGCCTAATTTATTGGTGAGCAAACGGCAAAAATTTCGACCCTCTATTGAGAAGTCTGTTCCTGTAAGGGGGCAAAATTCGCTGGATGCTTGTAGCTATACACCTTTTCTTTTAAAAGGCACTGTCTCGTTACCTGGAGTTCCAGAGACTAATATCACCATGCTTCGTGATACGGGCGCTGCCCAATCATTTATTGTTGAAAGTGTGTTGCCTTTGTCTGAGAAGACTGCTACAGGTGTTACCGTCCTTGTACAAGGGATAGAAATGGGTTATGCTAACATTCCCTTACATCAAATTAAATTGACTTCTGAACTGGTCTCTGGTGACGTTACGGTTGGTGTCTGTGCATCTTTGCCGGTGGAAGGCGTGACCTTTTTACTTGGGAATGATTTGGCAGGCGGTAAAGTTTTCCCTGTACCTGAGGTAACTTCCCAGCCAATAGTTTCCATACTCCCAGATAAGCTAGAACGAAGCTTTCCGGATGTATTTCCTACCTGTGCTGTTACGCGAGCTATGGCTAAACAATGTAGCATGGATACCGCCGAAACCTTCACGAGTGAACCTGAGACTAAAGTTAATGTTTCTGCTCTTCCTGAGTTCCTACAACCTGTTGACAGTTCTGTTAAGGAGTTACCCATGCGTGGTTTAGACCTTGGCCTTAAAAAAACTCTGTTGCCTTGTGAAAACTTGGTTCAAGCACAGAGAAACGATGGTACTTTAACTAAATTATTCGATCAGGTTGCATCAGAGCACAGTGATTTGTCTGTCGGTTACCTTATGCAGGATGGTATCCTGATACGGAGGTGGAGACCCATAGATGCCTCTCCCCATGATGAGTGGCGGACTATACACCAAATCGTTGTGCCAAGGTTATTCAGGCCTGAAATCTTGGCAGTAGCTCATGATGCTGCTTTTGCTGGTCATCTGGGCATACGAAAAACGTATGACCGTATTTTGCAACATTTTTTCTGGCCTGGACTAAAACGGGATGTGATGGCTTATTGTAAATCCTGTCATGCGTGTCAGATTACGGGGAAACCAAATCAAAAGATTCCTCCAGCCCCTCTGCAGCCTATTCCTGCCTTTGGAGAGCCTTTCGAGAAAATAATCATAGATTGTGTGGGACCACTCCCAAGAAGTAGGGGTGGAAATCAATATCTGTTGACAATTATGTGTGTTGCTACCCGATATCCGGAAGCTATTCCATTACGGAAAATAACTAGTCAGGCAGTTGTTAAAGCGTTGCTTAAATTCTTTTCGACTTTTGGATTACCAAAAATAATACAATCGGATCAAGGTTCTAACTTTATGTCTAGGACCTTTTCACAAGTGTTGCATCAGCTTGGTATTCAACATTGCCCCTCTAGTGCTTTCCATCCAGAGTCTCAGGGCGTGCTGGAGCGTTTTCATCAGACCTTGAAGGCTATGTTACGTACCTATTGTCTGTCTGATGAGAGGGATTGGGATGAAGGAGTCCCTATGCTACTTTTTGCCATTAGGGAAGTGGTTCAAGAATCCCTTGACTTTAGCCCTGCTGAGCTAGTGTTTGGTCACACTGTTCGTGGTCCATTACAAGTTTTAAAGGAGAAGTTTGTGGAAAATACTGAACCCGAAAATCTCCTTGATTATGTATCTAGGTTCAGACAACGCCTGAAGAAAGCGTGCGAGTTGGCTAGTTCTAATCTTATGATGGCGCAACGTAAAATGAAAAGACTTTTTGATCGTCGTACTAAGGTTAGAGAATTTTCCCCTGGTGACAAAGTTCTGGCATTTCTACCTGTTCCTGGTTCCGCTTTGCAGGCTCGCTACGGCGGCCCATACACTATAACTAGAAAAGTGGGTAAGGTGGATTATGTTATAGCCACCCCGGAGCGTAGAAAGAAGAGTCAGTTATGCCATGTGAACATGTTGAAACCTTTTTATGAACGAGACTCAAATGATAAACTTCTGGCTATTAAATCCCCCACCGTGCCTGTATTGCCAGTCATCGAAGTTATCCCTCTTGAGGAGGATGAGGTGGCTGAACCATCTAGGTGTATAGTGGAGGGCCGATTGGAAAATTCAGCGATGTTGAAATGTCTGTCTGACCACCTGACTCACCTTCCAGATTCTAGCCAGAGGGACATAACGAGCCTCATATTTAGCTACCCGGCTTTATTCTCCGACACCCCTACTCGCACGGAATTGATAGAACATGACATTAACGTAGGTGATGAAAAACCTATTAAACAACATGCCTACCGTATTAACCCGGTAAAAAGATCTTGTATGCAACAGGAAGTGGACTATATGTTGGCTAATAACATTGCAGAACCAAGTTTTAGTCCGTGGAGTTCTCCCTGCATACTGGTTAATAAAAGTGATGGGTCTTATCGGTTTTGTACTGACTATCGTCGTGTTAATTCTGTCACCAAGCCTGACAGTTACCCACTACCTAGGATGGATGATTGCGTTGACAGAATTGGATCTGCTGTCTTTGTCAGTTCTATTGACCTCCTGAAAGGATACTGGCAGATTGGTCTGACTGCTCGAGCCCGTGAAATCTCTGCCTTTGTCACCCCTGATGCGTTCCTCCAGTATACGGTGATGGCATTTGGGTTACGAAATGCTCCGGCCACCTTTCAGCGACTGGTTAATTTAATTCTAGCTGGACTAAAAGGGTGTGAAGCCTATTTAGATGACATTATAGTTTACAGTACAACATGGATAGAACACATGAGTCAACTCACAGCCCTGTTCGATCGTCTGGTCGCAGCTAAACTTACCATAAACCTTGCTAAGTGTGATTTTGGAAAAGCTACAGTCACTTATCTTGGTAAAGTTGTAGGGAGTGGGCAAGTTCGACCAGTTGAGGCGAAAGTTGAGGCGATTAGTCGCTATCCTTCCCCCACTAACCGTAAGGAACTGAGACGTTTCCTTGGTATGGTGGGATACTATCGTTGTTTCTGCCCTAATTTCTCAACCGTAGCTGCCCCTTTAACTGACTTACTCAGCCCTAAAAAGGAGTTCCTTTGGAATGCAGATAAACAAACCGCATTTACATCTATTAAAGCCTTACTTGTGCAGGCTCCCGTGTTATCAAGTCCCGATTTTGCTCGTCCTTTCCGGCTAGCAGTAGATGCTAGCGATGTTGGAGCTGGGGCTGTTCTTCTACAAGAACTAACTGATGGTATTGAACATCCCCTCTGTTATTTCTCCAAAAAGTTTAATACTCATCAGAGAAATTACTCCACGATTGAAAAAGAGGCTTTAGCCCTTATTTTTGCACTTCAACAATTTGAGGTTTACCTAGGAGCTACCAACTTACCTGTAGTTGTATACACAGACCACAACCCTTTAGTGTTTATCTCACGTATGAAAAACACCAATCAAAGGTTGATGCGTTGGAGTTTATTTCTTCAAAGTTACAACCTAGAGATTAAACACATTAGGGGAGTCGAGAACATTATTGCAGATGCACTATCCCGAGTTTGAACACACACTCCCTGCACAGTAAGCCCGGGCACCATTAGTGCCATTTTCATTTTTGTTCCCCTTTTTTTTTGTTTTTTTTTGTTATGTTTTTTCTGGTTGATATGGGGGATTTCCAGCCGTTTTTTTTGTTTTATTGTGGTAATGACCACAATTTGGTTGTTGGGGTGTGACGGCTGTCATCCATTTCAGCCCTAATGAATATACTTTTGGTAATCACTGATTGTTATTTAAATGGCTAGTTTAATTTATATTAATTGGGTAACAACTACCACCTGCAAGCAATTGGCAGTTGCCTGATTGTCCTTACCTACAGCGTGGAGGGCCTTCAAAAGGAGGACGCTTTCAGCAGTAAGGGCTGCTTCCTCAACCTGAGCAGACCACTAACCGGCTGATTAATGGCCAGCTAACGGAGAGATCTATCCGGAGTTGTTTGGGATATTTTTTATTGATGGACATTGTGTTTCTTTTTTCTTCTGGATTCACTGGACTGAGTATTACATTTCAGGAGTCACGCCTTTTTAGCTGTATTTGTGGCTCCATGGACTTTTATCCAATAAATCCTATTTTTGTTATACCTTTACCCAGTGTATCGCCTATTTCCTTGTTGCAGCTGCTCTAGCCAGGGAGGCAGTTCGTAACAGAGCTAGACAAAGGCCAGTCTCAACAGGTGAGTTTTTAGCTGTTTTTTAAAGGTGTCGACAGTGCTCACAGATCTCAGGTCTAAAGGGAGGGAGTTCCAGAGCGTTGGAGCCACGACTACAAAGCCTGTTTCACCTTTTGTTTTTAACCTTGACCTCGGGACAGCCAGGAAGCCTTGGTCGGAAGACCTAAGTGACCCAGTGGTGTTGTAGGGACGGAGTAGGTCACTAATGTGTGTGGGAGCTTGGCCATGCAAAGCTCTATATGTCATTACAAGAACCTTGTATTGTATCCTGGTTTTAATGGGAAGCCAGTGTAAAGAGGCCGAGACGGGTGTGATGTGGGACCTACTGCTGGTCTCGGTGAGAAGCCGAGCAGCGGCGTTTTGGACCGCTTGTTGACGGCTCAAAGATGACTTGCTGAGAGAAGTAAAGTAGTCAAGGCGTGAAAAAATAAAAGCATGAATGATCATTTCCGCTTGAGACACAACACACCTGAGTTTAGCAATATTTCGCAATTGAAAAAAAACAGGAACGGGTCAACGAGCTGATATGTTGAGCAAAGCTCATAGCTTCCTCCTGACGAGGAAAGGGACCCAATACAGCGACTAACCCTTCATACCAAGCTGTCAGGAGCAGTAATAAGATGACTTTAGATTTATAGAACCTTTTGTACATAGTCCCCCCCCATTTTCGGGCATCAAAAAATATTGGACAGTTTAACAATATAGAATAAAGTAATAATTTTTAATATTTGGTCACATATTTTGCGTGCCATGACTTTCTGATGTCTGTGACCCAACAATAACCTCTCTGCAAGCGATACTATAACCTCTCTGCAAGCGATACTATAACCTCTCTGCAAGCGATACTATAGCCTCTCTGCAAGCGATACTATAACCTCTCTGCAAGCGATACTATAACCTCTCTGCAAGCGATACTATAACCTCTCTGCAAGCGATACTATAACCTCTCTGCAAGCGATACTATAACCTCTCTGCAAGCGATACTATAACCTCTCTGCAAGCGATACTATAGCCTCTCTGCAAGCGATACTATAACCTCTCTGCAAGCGATACTATAGCCTCTCTGCAAGCGATACTATAACCTCTCTGCAAGCGATACTATAACCTCTCTGCAAGCGATACTATAACCTCTCTGCAAGCGATACTATAACCTCTCTGCAAGCGATACTATAACCTCTCTACAAGCGATACTATAACCTCTCTGCAAGCGATACTATAACCTCTCTGCAAGCGATACTATAACCTCTCTGCAAGCGATACTATAACCTCTCTGCAAGCGATACTATAGCCTCTCTGCAAGCGATACTATAGCCTCTCTGCAAGCGATACTATAACCTCTCTGCAAGCGATACTATAACCTCTCTGCAAGCGATACTATAACCTCTCTGCAAGCGATACTATAACCTCTCTGCAAGCGATACTATAACCTCTCTGCAAGCGATACTATAGCCTCTCTGCAAGCGATACTATAACCTCTCTGCAAGCGATACTATAACCTCTCTGCAAGCGATACTATAACCTCTCTGCAAGCGATACTATAACCTCTCTGCAAGCGATACTATAACCTCTCTGCAAGCGATACTATAACCTCTCTGCAAGCGATACTATAACCTCTCTGCAAGCGATACTATAACCTCTCTGCAAGCGATACTATAACCTCTCTGCAAGCGATACTATAACCTCTCTGCAAGCGATACTATAACCTCTCTGCAAGCGATACTATAACCTCTCTACAAGCGATACTATAACCTCTCTGCAAGCGATACTATAACCTCTCTGCAAGCGATACTATAACCTCTCTGCAAGCGATACTATAACCTCTCTGCAAGCGATACTATAACCTCTCTGCAAGCGATACTATAACTTCTCTGCAAGCGATACTATAACCTCTCTGCAAGCGATACTATAACCTCTCTGCAAGCGATACTATAACCTCTCTGCAAGCGATACTATAACCTCTCTGCAAGCGATACTATAACCTCTCTGCAAGCGATACTATAACCTCTCTGCAAGCGATACTATAACCTCTCTGCAAGCGATACTATAACCTCTCTGCAAGCGATACTATAACCTCTCTGCAAGCGATACTATAACCTCTCTGCAAGCGATACTATAACCTCTCTGCAAGCGATACTATAACCTCTCTGCAAGCGATACTATAACCTCTCTGCAAGCGATACTATAACCTCTCTGCAAGCGATACTATAACCTCTCTGCAAGCGATACTATAACCTCTCTGCAAGCGATACTATAACCTCTCTGCAAGCGATACTATAACCTCTCTGCAAGCGATACTATAACCTCTCTGCAAGCGATACTATAACCTCTCTTACAAGCGATACTATAACCTCTCTGCAAGCGATACTATAACCTCTCTGCAAGCGATACTATAACCTCTCTTACAAGCGATACTATAACCTCTCTGCAAGCGATACTATAACCTCTCTGCAAGCGATACTATAACCTCTCTGCAAGCGATACTATAACCTCTCTGCAAGCGATACTATAACCTCTCTGCAAGCGATACTATAACCTCTCTGCAAGCGATACTATAACCTCTCTGCAAGCGATACTATAACCTCTCTGCAAGCGATACTATAACCTCTCTGCAAGCGATACTATAACCTCTCTGCAAGCGATACTATAACCTCTCTGCAAGCGATACTATAACCTCTCTACAAGCGATACTATAACCTCTCTGCAAGCGATACTATAACCTCTCTGCAAGCGATACTATAACCTCTCTACAAGCGATACTATAACCTCTCTGCAAGCGATACTATAACCTCTCTGCAAGCGATACTATAACCTCTCTGCAAGCGATACTATAACGTCTCTGCAAGCGATACTATAACCTCTCTGCAAGCGATACTATACCCTCTCTGCAAGCGATACTATAACCTCTCTGCAAGCGATACTATAACCTCTCTGCAAGCGATACTATAACCTCTCTGCAAGCGATACTATAACCTCTCTGCAAGCGATACTATAACCTCTCTGCAAGCGATACTATAACGTCTCTGCAAGCGATACTATAACGTCTCTGCAAGCGATACTATAACCTCTCTGCAAGCGATACTATAACCTCTCTGCAAGCGATACTATAACCTCTCTGCAAGCGATACTATAACCTCTCTGCAAGCGATACTATAACCTCTCTGCAAGCGATACTATAACCTCTCTGCAAGCGATACTATAACCTCTCTGCAAGCGATACTATAACCTCTCTGCAAGCGATACTATAACCTCTCTGCATTTGAATGGATCTCTATGGGATCTTACAAGCGATACTATAACCTCTCTGCAAGCGATACTATAACCTCTCTGCAAGCGATACTATAACCTCTCTGCATTTGAATGGATCTCTATGGGAATTGGGGAATGGGACTAGATTTAGCTGTACATTACACTGGAACAGTATGGAACACATGGTTAGTAAAATGGCTGTAAGTCATCAAGGGTCTGAGGTATCAAACGAGCCTTAAACCATCACTCTGCTGCTGGATATGCAGTAGATATGGATGGATATTTTATATTGTTGGGTCACAGACATCTGGAAGTCATGGCATGCAAAGGATATGTGACCAATTATTAAAATTGATTACTTTATTCTACATTATGTTGTCCAGTATTTTTTGATGCCTGAAAATGGGGAGGACTATGTACAAAAGGTTCTATAACTTCTAAATGGTTAATCAGATATGGATGAAATACCCTAAAATTAAAGCTGGCAGTCTGCACTTCAACCTCATTGTCATTGTATCCTTTCAAACTCAAAGTGCTAGAGTACAGAACCAAAATAACAAAAAATGTGTCACTGTCCAATGAATTATGGTGCTCACTGTATATGTGTGTGACATGTGACGTGCGTACCTGTGTGTGACGTGCATACCTGTGTGTGATGTGTGTGACGTATGTATCTGTGTGTGATGTGTGTAAACGTGTGTGTGTAAACGTGTGTGTGTGTGTGTGTGTGTGTGTGTGTAAACGTGTGTGTGTGTGTGTAAACGTGTGTGTGTGTGTGTAAACGTGTGTGTGTGTGTGTAAACGTGTGTGTGTGTGTGTGTGTGTAAACGTGTGTAAACGTGTGTGTGTGTGTGTGTGTGTGTGTGTGTGTGTGTGTGCAGGGAACACGTCACAGCGCTTGCTGGGGATGCAGCCGGAGACTGAGGCGGTGATGAAGCTGATCCAGACTCAGGGCTTCACCCTCTCTGTGGCTCTGGATGGGGGGTCACTGCTGACCACGTACCCCTACAACAAACCTGTGCAGCCAGGTATGCCCTCTGCTCTGTCTGAATCAGAGCCCTATCTACTGTGTCCTGTGTACTGTGTACTAGCAGCTGTGTACTGTTTAATGTTCACTGTTTAGTACGCAAAAAAAAAAATCCACCATACTATTTTCCAACCGTACTGTGGAAGTGTTGTAAGACTTCCCACGCTTGCGTGGCCATGTCACGTGTTGTTTTTGTTGTCACTGAAGGAAAATGTCAGCGAAGCTGTGCCTCATCTTTTTGTGACGCTCTGTTTCCTGTGACGCTCTGTTTCCTGTGACACTCTCTGATGCCTGTACTGTTCGGTTTCCTGACTAAAGGGTGTTTCTCATGTTGTACTCAGTGGAGAATGAAGACACGTTGAAGTACCTTGCTTCTGTTTACTCCAACAACCATCCCACAATGCATTTGGGTCGTCCCGGGTGTCCAAACAGCCAAGGTAGGCAGGCTGGCAGAGTGGGTGGGGTTTAGTTTTAGGGGCAGGCTTGTCTGATAGAGAGGTACAGTGGAGTGCGTCTCACCATCCCTGTTGTCTGTCCCCAGTGGAGAACATTCCGGGTGGCGTCCTGCGCGCTGCAGAATGGCACAGTCACATGGGCAGCATGAAGGTACCCTCTTACCGAGTGTGTGAGAGTGTGTGAGAGAGAGTGTGAGAGTGTGTGAGAGTGTGTGAGAGTGTGTGAGAGAGTGTGTGAGAGTGTGTGAGAGTGTGTGTGAGAGTGTGTGAGAATGTGTGAGAGTGTGTGAGAGTGTGTGAGAGTGTGTGAGAGTGTGTGAGAGTGTGTGAGAGTGTGTGTGAGAGTGTGTGTGAGAGTGTGTGAGAGTGTGTGAGAGTGTGTGTGAGAGTGAGAGTGTGAGAGTGTGAGAGTGTGAGAGAGTGTGAGAGAGAGTGTGAGAGAGAGAGTGTGTGAGAGAGAGTGTGTGAGAGAGAGTGTGTGAGAGAGAGTGTGTGAGAGAGAGTGTGTGAGAGAGAGTGTGTGAGAGAGAGTGTGTGAGAGAGAGTGTGTGAGAGAGAGAGTGTGTGAGAGAGAGTGTGTGAGAGAGTGTGTGTGAGAGAGTGTGTGAGAGTGTGTGAGAGTGTGAGAGTGTGTGTGAGAGTGTGTGAGAGTGTGTGAGAGAGAGAGTGTGAGAGAGAGTGTGTGAGAGAGAGTGTGTGAGAGAGAGTGTGTGAGAGAGAGTGTGTGAGAGAGAGTGTGTGAGAGAGAGTGTGTGAGAGAGAGTGTGTGAGAGAGAGTGTGTGAGAGAGAGTGTGTGAGAGAGAGAGTGTGTGAGAGAGAGTGTGTGAGAGAGTGTGTGTGAGAGAGTGTGTGAGAGAGAGTGTGTGAGAGAGAGAGTGTGTGAGAGAGAGTGTGTGAGAGAGTGTGTGTGAGAGAGTGTGTGAGAGAGAGTGTGAGAGAGAGTGTGTGAGAGAGAGTGTGTGAGAGAGAGTGTGAGAGAGAGAGTGTGAGAGAGAGAGTGTGAGAGAGAGTGTGAGAGAGTGTGAGAGAGAGAGTGTGAGAGAGAGTGTGTGAGAGAGAGTGTGTGAGAGAGAGTGTGTGAGAGAGAGTGTGTGAGAGAGAGTGTGTGAGAGAGAGTGTGTGAGAGAGAGTGTGTGAGAGAGAGTGTGTGTGAGAGAGAGTGTGTGAGAGAGTGTGTGTGAGAGAGTGTGAGAGAGTGTGTGAGAGTGTGAGAGTGTGTGAGAGTGTGTGAGAGTGTGTGAGAGTGTGTGAGAGTGAGAGAGTGTGAGAGAGTGTGTGAGAGAGTGTGTGAGAGTGTGTGAGAGTGTGTGAGAGTGTGTGAGAGTGAGAGTGTGAGAGTGTGAGAGTGTGAGAGAGTGTGAGAGAGAGTGTGAGAGAGAGTGTGAGAGAGAGTGTGAGAGAGAGAGTGTGAGAGAGAGAGTGTGTGAGAGAGAGTGTGTGAGAGAGAGTGTGTGTGAGAGAGAGTGTGTGAGAGAGAGTGTGTGAGAGAGAGTGTGTGAGAGAGAGTGTGTGAGAGAGAGTGTGTGAGAGAGAGTGTGTGAGAGAGAGTGTGTGAGAGAGAGTGTGTGAGAGAGAGTGTGTGAGAGAGAGTGTGTGAGAGAGAGTGTGTGAGAGAGAGTGTGTGAGAGAGAGTGTGTGAGAGAGAGTGTGTGAGAGAGAGTGTGTGAGAGAGAGTGTGTGAGAGAGAGTGTGTGAGAGAGAGTGTGTGAGAGAGAGTGTGTGAGAGAGAGTGTGTGAGAGAGAGTGTGTGAGAGAGAGTGTGTGTGATGGTTTCTGTGTTCTTTCAGGATTTCAGTTTGGATTTTGGACACTGCCCTGAGATCACCGTGTACACCAGCTGCTGTCTGTTCCCAGGGGCGGACCAGCTCGCCAACCTCTGGGCCGAGAACAGGAAGTCCCTCATCAGCATGCTGGTGGAGGTGGGCGGGGTTGTGTGGGCCAGTGTCTTCATTAGAATGCAGTTTCCTGTGAGAAATGATATACATATAGCTAAGAGTTGGCTGACTAACGTTTCTCTTCGGGGTTGCTGGCTAGCTGACGGTTAGCACGCAAATGACATGAAAGCAAGGCATTATCGGCAACGTAAACAACAGCAACATGGTCATGATCAGAACTTAGCCAGCCAGTGCTAAAGCTACCTTTAAAAAGTACAACATTGAAGGTACTTCAATGGGGGAAAACAGAAATTAGGTCACCTGTGTACTGTTATTATGGTCAGACCCTCTTTAAATCACAAAATAATTCATTTGTAAGTTGATTTAGGTGGATTTAGCTACACGTTTTATTCTGATGTAGCTGTGATCCCATCTCTCTGCTCCCCCCCCCTGTCGGAATAATGTGGAAAAATCCTTTAAAAAGGACAGTCTATCCATTCTTCTTCCTTTATTAAAAAAAATAAATAAAAAATACACAAAAACGCCCACGGCACGAACTCTGAGCAAACACACCCTCAGTAATGATCCACTGTGGTCAGAGAGAGGGGTGAAACATCACCAAAACAT
This sequence comes from Ilyophis sp. 1 JC-2022, assembly GCA_022702515.1. Lineage (NCBI taxonomy): Eukaryota > Metazoa > Chordata > Actinopteri > Anguilliformes > Synaphobranchidae > Ilyophis > Ilyophis sp. 1 JC-2022. The sequence continues at coordinate 129,502,754 of CM040402.1, forward strand.
ACACCAACTCTACCTCTGTGATTGTAAGATTATACCTGCTCAGTCTGTTTTAGAAGTGTTCTGTGGAGGAGTGGAAACGTTGTTCCATTGTTTCTGCCTGCTGCAGGCTGTTGGACGACCTTTTATTGTTTTAGAAAAAAAAACGAAGGAAAAATGGCTTCTGTCTGAAATTTCATTCTTGGAGAGGAAATTATGATGTATAAACACAGGAAGGTGAAAATGCTTTAAAATAGAGAGCAAGACCTCGGGGGTATTTCACAAAGCAGGATTACTGAGTAGGCTGGATAACTGCACTGAGTAAAACTTGGAACAGCTCTTTTTACTTCAGTCCATGTTCAGATTTGAGAGGGTTCCAGGTTTTACTCAGTTATCTAACTAACTCAGTAATCCTGCTTTGTTTCTGCTAAAATGCCCCCTGGTTATTATTTTTCAGGTGAAGATAAAAACAAGATTTGAGTTTTGACTAAGTAATATCACTGTGATAATAATACTGTCCCAAATAATACTGTCCCAAATAATACTGTCCCAAATAATATATACTGTCCCAAATAATACTGTCCCAAATAATACTGTCCCAGATAATACGAAAGGTGATTTTATGTACATATCAGATGTTTCTTTGTTTTTTTATATATACAAACTCCAATTCCCAAAAAGTTGGGACAGTATGTAAAATGCACATAAAAGCAGAAAACAGTGGTTTGTGAATTCTCTTTTACATATATTTAATTATATAGTTTTGCCTTAACAACTTTATTGATTTTTGTAAATATACGCTAATTCTGAATTTGATGCCTGCAACACTTTCCAAAAAAGTTGGGACAGGGGCAAAAAAAAATACTGGGAAGTGAAAAAAAACACGTTTGGAAAATTCCACAGGTAAACAGGTGATGCTATCATGACTGGGTATAAAAGGTTATCAAAATACTCGATACTATAACCTCTCTGCATTTGAATGGATCTCTATGGGAATTGGGGGGTGGGACTAGATTAAGCTGTAAATTACACTGGTACAGTATGGAACACATGGTTGGCTAAATGGCTGTAAGTCATCAAGGGTCTGAGGTATCAAACGAGCCTCAAACCATCACTCTGCTGCCGGATATGCAGGAGATATGCAGGAGATATGCAGGAGATATGCAGGAGATATGCAGGAGATATGCAGGAGATATGCAGGAGATATGCAGGAGATATGCAGGAGATATGCAGGAGATATGCAGGAGATATGCAGGAGATATGCAGGAGATATGCAGGAGATATGCAGGAGATATGCAGGGATCACTTGAAGGGTTGTTTCTCCTGACTTGTTTTTCCATAGTTCAATAGGAAAATGATCCATATCTACTGCATATCTGGCAGCAGTGTGATGGTTTGAGGCTTTTATACCCATGATAGCATCACCTGTTTACCTGTGGAATGTTCCAAACAGGTGTTTTTTGAACTTCCCAGTCTTTTTGCTGGCCCTTTTTTTGGAACGTGTTGCAGGCATCAAATTCAGAATTAGCGTATATTTACAAAAATGAATAAAGTTGATAAGGTAAAACATTAACTATCTTTTCTTTATACAGTTTTCAATTCAATAAGAGAATTTACAAATCACTGTTTACTGCTCTGCGTTTTACATACTGTCCCAAATCACTGCTTTCTGCTTTTCTGTGCATTTTACATACTGTCCCAAATCACTGTTTACTGCTCTGCGTTTTACATACTGTCCCAAATCACTGTTTACTGCTCTGCGTTTTACATACTGTCCCAAATCACTGTTTACTGCTCTGCATTTTACATACTGTCCCAAATCACTGTTTACTGCTCTGCATTTTACATACTGTCCCAAATCACTGTTTACTGCTCTGCGTTTTACATACTGTCCCAAATCACTGTTTACTGCTCTGCGTTTTACATACTGTCCCAAATCACTGTTTACTGCTCTGCGTTTTACATACTGTCCCAAATCACTGTTTACTGCTCTGCGTTTTACATACTGTCCCAAATCACTGTTTACTGCTCTGCATTTTACATACTGTCCCAAATCACTGTTTACTGCTCTGCGTTTTACATACTGTCCCAAATCACTGTTTACTGCTCTGCGTTTTACATACTGTCCCAAATCACTGTTTACTGCTCTGCATTTTACATACTGTCCCAAATCACTGTTTACTGCTCTGCATTTTACATACTGTCCCAAATCACTGTTTACTGCTCTGCATTTTACATACTGTCCCAAATCACTGTTTACTGCTCTGCGTTTTACATACTGTCCCAAATCACTGTTTACTGCTCTGCGTTTTACATACTGTCCCAAATCACTGTTTACTGCTCTGCATTTTACATACTGTCCCAAATCACTGTTTACTGCTCTGCATTTTACATACTGTCCCAAATCACTGTTTACTGCTCTGCATTTTACATACTGTCCCAAATCACTGTTTACTGCTCTGCATTTTACATACTGTCCCAAATCACTGTTTACTGCTCTGCATTTTACATACTGTCCCAAATCACTGTTTACTGCTCTGCATTTTACATACTGTCCCAAATCACTGTTTACTGCTCTGCATTTTACATACTGTCCCAAATCACTGTTTACTGCTCTGCATTTTACATACTGTCCCAAATCACTGTTTACTGCTCTGCATTTTACATACTGTCCCAAATCACTGTTTACTGCTCTGCGTTTTACATACTGTCCCAAATCACTGTTTACTGCTCTGCATTTTACATACTGTCCCAAATCACTGTTTACTGCTCTGCATTTTACATACTGTCTAAATGACCCCTCCCCCTTCTTACTTGTGAGTGGCTTCATGTGGGGGCTGATTTCTCTGCCAAATATGAGCTTTTGGCCTAATTATGGTTGTTAAGGTTAAATGTATGTTGAAAGGTGTGCAAGAAGGATTTTTTTTCCCAAATGTAAATTCTTTCTCCCTCCCTCCCTCTCTATCTCTCAGGTGCATAAAGGAGTGAAGGGTGTGGTTAAGGATAAGAGCGGGAGGCCCATCATCGGGGCGATGATTGTGCTGAACGGGGGGGTGCGAGTGTTCACCAGCGAGGGTGGGTACTTCCACGCCCTATTGGCTCCCGGAGCGCACAACATTGAGGCGGTCGCCGACGGTTACCAGCAGCAGCGGCAGGAGGTGTGTGGAGTTCCGTGCTACATCGATGACATCACTGATTACTCCTATAATATTTCTCATAAGTACCTATCAAGGATAAGTCTGCATAAAAAAAAAAACAAAATAGCGTCATTTTTTTAACTGTCTGAGTGCAGGTGCAGTTATTCATATAGAAAGGTTTGGAATGTTTTATATTGTCATGTAAACGGCAGTGTTCTAGGTATGATGTGTTGACACCGTGTTGAAAGCACGTCTGACACGTGTGGGGAAAACCTGCCTCCCCTAGGTGTTTGTGTCATCTTATGAAGCCGCCAGCTCCATCATCATCGAATTTGACATGGATAACCACATCTTCGGCCTCCCCCGCGAATTTGTAGTGGCCACCGCAGGTAAGGGAGAACAGGATGTCTGGACCAATCAGCAGCCAGGAGTCCCGGTGGTGGTGGTCTTCTTTTAAAGCCCTTTTAAGAACTTCAATTCAGTCACTTAGTAGAACTACAATTCAGTCACTTAGTAGAACTACAATTCAGTCACTTAGTAGAGGCTTTTAGCCAAAGCGACTTAAAAGCATATTTCATACCCATACATTAAATACTCACTGCATTCTTGCTTTTGTTACATCTTTATGCAAAAATGTATTTTAACTGCCTTTTATTTTATTTTCTGTGGTATCTTTACTTATTAAAGTCCTTTTTTTCTTTAATTAGTCTTGGGTGTGATGCACTTCCTGTCCTTGATGTGTTTTACCGATTCGTGTCACCGCTTGCCTCTCCAGCGGCCTCCATGACTGCGCTGATCATCACCGCCTGCATCATCTGGTGCGTTTGCTCCGCCAAATCCACGCGGCAGAAAGACGGGTTCCACCGGCTTCGGCAGCACCGTGACGACTACGAGGACGATATCCGCCTCACCTCCATGGGCTCGGAGAAATCCCTCCTGACCCACGAGTTCCAGGACGAGAGCGAGAGCGAGGAGGACACGCTGTACGCCAACAAGCTCTGAGCCCCGCCCACACTCTCCCCCCCGCGCTCTTCCGGAGCCCCGCCCACTCCCGTCCGTGCCCTGCCGGAGCCCCGCCCACTTCCGTCCGCGCCCAGTCGGAGCCCCGCCCACTCCCCACCTGCGCCCTGCTGGAAAGGGAGGGACAGCCCCCCCCCGACTCCCCCCTTTCAGACGCAGGTCTCTCCTCCAATCAAGCTCACTTCCTGTACTGCTGTCACTGGCAGCGGCAAACTGAACTGGAGGTGATGTCCATTTACAAACGCAAACTGAACGCACACAGACGCCAACTGGGCCTGATCCAACCGATATCAACCCCACACTCACTGACCTAGATGATATCAACCCCACCCCTCACTACACACACACACACACACACACACACACACGCACAGGAAGTCAAATGCAGTGCCTTGACTCTTTGGTGATAAAGACGCTGGTGTCCTTCTACCTGACTGTGAGGAAGCGGCACCTGGCTTTAATTAAGGCCTTAATTAGTGTGATCAAAGTTACTCGTTGGACGGGAGTTTAAATTGGCTGAAAATTAGCCAGTGGTTGAAAAGCGGGACTATGGGGGGGGAGTGTTTTTAATGTGAGCTTTACTGTCGGTTTCATGGGGCGGGCTCAGTTACGGACGCCTGGACCCCCCTGGACCCGACGGGAGAGGACCGGGAAGGGCATGGCATCGCCGCTTTTCGCTGCTGCATCAGAGCGGGACGGTTGGCAGCCTCCCGCCGAGAGGGCCCAGCCGATATGTCACCTAGCAACCAGGAGCCCCTAACGGAGCGCGCCCGTTATGACCCAATCAAGTCACCGGCCTTTAACTCTATCCCCACACTCACCTGCGCTGACATTCTATTTATTTTTTATTTTTTTGCACACCTGTAAATTGTATTAACCCAGAGATTAATTATCTGGGTTTTTTCTCGAAATTGAAGGACGTTGTTGTTCATAAATGATTCTGAAGAGGATTTTGTGCTCTGTATGTGGAGATATCTATGACCCAGAATGAACCCCTGCATGTACAAGCACTCTCACACTCTCACCATAAAAGCCTATGTGCACCCTGCAGACACAAACCACACTCACCTGCTATGTGACCTCTGACCTTTGACCCAGTCTGTGTGAAACATCTGGAATCACAATCAGTGGAACTTCCCCAATGAAAAAAATGCACAATAACCTAAGAAACATCACAGCACAGCGTCTATGACTATAAAAGACAATTTATTAAAAAGCCCCCTGCCTTATCTCCCTAATTTGGAATATCCCACCGCTCTCACACGACAGTGCTCATCACAGCCTCCATTGTGGTTTCGTGGGGAGCGCTGATGCTGTTCTCCCAAGCGGGCGATGTCAGCCACCTCTTCTTATCGCACCGCAGTTCGCAATCCAAGCTCACACAGACATGAGTCGGAGGAAGATGCTTCATGTGCAGCTGAACCGGTGGACTTGCGGGCTCTGGATCTCCCAGGGAGGGCGCTGTCATTCATAGCTGACTGAAACCCTCCCATCCCTGGGTAAAACGCTCGAGCCAGTCCTCCTCCATCTCCCTGTGGGGCTGCCCGCCAGTCAGCCCTGGCATGGACTGGAGTCGATACCCCATCTTCTGTTTATGTTCATGGAATGTGTGCCTGTGTGTGTGTGTTTTTTAGCCCTGGCCTCCTTCCCTGTCACACAGTTCCCCCCTCACAGGATAGCGCAGGATAGCGCAGTTGTCTGCTTAGTGTCTTTTTATCCTGTTAGATGCTCAAGGTCATTTCCCCTGTTTACTGCCCTGCTTATGTATGATCTCTACAGACTGCGTAGAGCAGCCAGCTGTCTCCACACTGGGCTCTGCTCCCAAGCCCGAAGGACAGGTGAGGTCTGTATGTTGGCATTTTTGAGCGGGTGAATAGTTTTTGGTTGCCCGTGATCATTTTCAGTCCTCTTTGAATATATACCTGGACATATTTAATTAGAAATGATCAAAATATTTTTGTAAAATATTCAGGTGTTTGCACAGAAAGGCTATGGTTTGAGGTGATTGGACTGAGCTGTGGCCTAGCCAATCAGGCGCCTGCCGCTGATTCGTTTGATCTGAGGAAGTGTCACATGACCCGCAGGTATGCCGCAAGTGGGCTTTAGGGGTGGAGTTGGGACTGTGTGTGTGTAGTGTGTGATTTTGTATGATCTTTGCTGTACATGTTCTCTTTTTTTTATAAAAAAAATTAAGTGTAGATAGTGAAATGGCAATTGTATGTGAATTAAAATAAGTGCAATTCAATTTAACCATAAATGAGTGAGAGATTTTGCTTGCTTTCATGAAACCTGGAATAAAGTGAAATGAGTTCTGTTGGTGAGGCCTGTTTGTGGGTAGCGCCTGTTTGTGGGTGGGGCCTGTTTGTGGGTGGGGCCTGTTTGTGGGTTGGGCCTATTTGTGGGTGGGGTCTGTTTGTGGGTGGGGCCTGCTTGTGGGTTGGGCCTATTTGTGGGTGGGGTCTGTTTGTGAGTGGGGCCTGTTTGTGGGTGGGGCCTTGTCAGACACTGGAAGATTTTCCTTTTTTTTTCTCCAATTCTGGCAGAATCTACATATATGATTATATATATATAATATATATGTAGATTATATATATATATATATAATCTACATATATAATATATATATAATCTACATATATAATATATATATATATTTCTATTACACTACTACATCTACAAGTAAATTATTTGCCATGCAGAAATATTACTACTACTAATAACAGTGGTTCATCAGGTTACTGATGTAACTGTATATATAATCCACACAACTGACCTCGGCTTCTCCTGCTGCTTGAGTATTTAATTTCTGCAAACTCCATTTTTCTACAGGGTGTTAAGGAGCTTGTGCAATATGAAACCATGAGTCATTTAGCCTCTTTATGGCTCTGTCTGGCGACGCCCTCTTCAGCCGAATCACATAAGAGTTGTAAAACTTTATTTATGTGACTGGGTTTTTCTGTGAAACAACTAGTTGTGAAATGCGCTATATAAATAAATATTGATTTGATTTGATTTGATTTGGACAAGGCGAAATTGTAAAAATGGCCTTTAAAGATAGTTTTTAAAGACAAGGAGACTGTTCTAGAGATTATGGACGTGGACTGAAAGAAGTGAGTAAGGGGTTTAAACCGTTGTGCAGTATAATCAGGGACCCCAGTCTAGGACTTACTTTAACCCTTTAAGGTGTAAGATCACAAGTATGTGATTAGAATGTTCTTAACCGCACATTCTAATGCTGATGTAACCATCACTACTGGTAATTGAAAGCAATGGAGTTCTAGAACATTGACTTAGAACTTAGAACTGACAGGGAAATATACTCTTCAACTGGTTAAAAGTAATTAAAACCTTAAAACTGATGCAGTAAGTTATTGGCAACTCGTGCAGCGAGGTAAGGATAGGGTCATGTGATTTGCCTGTTTTGGTTAAAAGTCCAGCTACAGAGTTTAGCACTAGTTACAGTCTGGACAGGTCTCATTGGCTCAGGAAGTGGCTGGAATTCTTTATGAACAAGAGCAGCGCTTTTCAACCTGTTCCTGGAGTAGCCTTATGCTCTCTGGAGTAGCCTTATGCTCTCTGGAGTAGCCTTATGCTCTCTGGCTTGTGTTCCAAACTAAACTGTTCTCAAGTATGAAGGATGTTGTTTTAAAAAAAAATTATCTTCTGTCAAGCCTATATTTGTTTTACGAAGAATATTCTGTATTCATTAAGGACACAGATCAGTTCTCAAAGCTGTATTCTTCTGTAATGAAGATTGTTTTACATGCAGGTATCCACCACAAATTACATAGGGACCAGTAGTTTAAAATGGAAAATAGAATCTTTGTTAAACTTCTGGGAACATAACATAACTTAATGACAAGAACAGGCCATTCAGCCCAACAATGCACCCACACAACAGACATGCACTCACACTGATCCTTTATTGGCTGCCCCCCCCCCCCCTCACATCCCAGGAACATCAGGTGAGCTTCCCCACATGCCTGCCGATCTGCTCCCAAGACACCATCCAGCAAAAACACAGAAACGAACAAAAAAGAATAAGATATGTGGTCGTGGAGCTGCAGGTGTACGCCGTCAGTGACCAAAATTACTCCACGCAGGGAGGACCCGCTGACATCTGGATTACCCGGAACTTCTCCAGTTGCCATGGGAAACGACGGTTTCCCAGTGAGTGAGCGAGCGACTCGCTGTGCTCTGATGCGTAAAGCATCCTGGTAGATCCTAGTAGATGCGCATATTCAAAAGCCAAAACCGGCACTCTGCTTTTCCATTGTTTACTATGTAAACACAATGCTTGACGAGGCTAACGGGTTTACAAAGGTGTGGCACACAGGCAGAAAATTCACCAATGGCAGGTGCCTTCCCTTCATGCCTTATGTTAATCGCAGCCTGTTGTGCGGTCCTGGCGCTGTACACACGATGGAAAACTGTTTGCACAGTGTGTCACCCTGCCCAGGGGAACAGGAGGTCTTTCTGCAGGGCCAGGACGTAGGTCCTCTTTCTGTAGGGGTGGAGATCAGGCCCTTGTTAAGGTGGAATGACTTGTTGCAACGCTCTGCCTAGCAACACAAGGTCTCCAGTTTGCCTATTTTATTGCTTAATTGAACGTTTCTTCATTCCCGTCCCTGTGTAACAAGGCTATACTCATTGTGGGTGTGTGTGATTGACTGGTTTGCTCAAGGCTATACTCATTGTGGGTGTGTGTGATTGACTGGTTTTCTCTAACACCATGCATGTATTGTGGGTGTGTCAGCCAGGCTTGAGGATCATAATACTAGGCTATTTGTTTGTTTATATATGGTCTATGGATTGAGCAAAACCTAACTGGACATTTTAGGAATTTAGAAATCCTGCCGGGCAGATATTTTCGGTCCCAAAAAGAAGATACAGTATGTGTGGGGCAAAAGGAGGACGTCTAGTCGGATTAGGATGAGTTGAGCCTCTGGTTCCTGCCTCTGAGCCGGAATGGCGCTTTTTCCCATAAGCTCAATGGGGAGAAAAGACAAGATGGCCGTGTACAGCAGTATGCCAACTGCATGTTGTTTGAATTGTACGCACATGCTCCAGAGACATATAGTCCATATTTAAGCCAAACCATTGTGTGAAAGTTTGCAAATGGCAACAGGACTAAACCTATCTGTTTGCAGAGCTTTCCAGTCATAGCATGTGTGTGGCCTTTATGCTGTTCCCAATCTGACCCCACCTCCCTCCTCCCTGTTCAATGTGTGTGGCCTTTATGCTGTTCCCAATCTGACCCCACCTCCCTCCTCCCTGTTCAATGTGTGTGGCCTTTATGCTGTTCCCAATCTGACCCCACTCCCTCCTTCCTGTTCAATGTGTGTGGCCTTTATGCTGTTCCCAATCTGACCCCACCTCCCTCCTTCCTGCTCAATGTGTGTGGCCTTTATGCTGTTCCCAATCTGACCCCACCTCCCTCCTCCCTGTTCAATGTGTGTGGCCTTTATGCTGTTCCCAATCTGACCCCACCTCCCTCCTCCCTGTTCAATGTGTGTGGCCTTTATGCTGTTCCCAATCTGACCCCACCTCCCTCCTCCCTGTTCAATGTGTGTGGCCTTTATGCTGTTCCCAATCTGACCCCACCTCCCTCCTTCCTGTTCAATGTGTGTGGCCTTTATGCTGTTCCCAATCTGACCCCACCTCCCTCCTCCCTGTTCAATGTGTGTGGCCTTTATGCTGTTCCCAATCTGACCCCACCTCCCTCCTTCCTGTTCAATGTGTGTGGCCTTTATGCTGTTCCCAATCTGACCCCACCTCCCTCCTCCCTGTTCAATGTGTGTGGCCTTTATGCTGTTCCCAATCTGACCCCACCTCCCTCCTCCCTGTTCAATGTGTGTGGCCTTTATGCTGTTCCCAATCTGACCCCACCTCCCTCCTCCCTGTTCAATGTGTGTGGCCTTTATGCTGTTCCCAATCTGACCCCACCTCCCTCCTTCCTGTTCAATGTGTGTGGCCTTTATGCTGTTCCCAATCTGACCCCACCTCCCTCCTCCCTGTTCAATGTGTGTGGCCTTTATGCTGTTCCCAATCTGACCCCACCTCCCTCCTCCCTGTTCAATGTGTGTGGCCTTTATGCTGTTCCCAATCTGACCCCACCTCCCTCCTCCCTGTTCAATGTGTGTGGCCTTTATGCTGTTCCCAATCTGACCCCACCTCCCTCCTTCCTGTTCAATAAATGGAATGATTGGGTGGACTCGCTTTGACCACGTCGGGCTATCCCGCATTACGTGGTTTTGTGCAAAACTATAGCAGAACACGTCCATTCGGTCATGGTCGGGAGGCCTCCCACTTGCAAAATGAGTCCACCCATTGAAACATAATGACACTTTAAACTGCCACGCCTGTTCTCCTTCTCTCTCTCCATCTGCACCTTCTTTCATCTCCTCCCTTCATTCACTCAGGATCCCCTCAGCTCTTCCACCTCTTTTTACCTCCCTCTGTCAAATCATTCATCCCTCCATCTCCATGTACTTGTGTTTTTTTGTATTGTCTCTCTCTAAGAGTGTCTGCTATATTAATGCAATGTACTGTAATTTCACAACTCGCATACATACTTCAGTATATTTGTACATGCATATACACATACAACCACGCGTATGCCTACACACACATACACCCAATACATATGCCTACACACACACACACACACACACACACAGTCCTGGGAAATGGGTGGTTTGGCAGGTGTACTGCAGTGATTGTGTGATGAATGTAGGGGTCTAAAGTTGGCTCAGAGTTCCCTCTCTCAGCAGAATAAGAGACGAACACAACAACGTGATTGATGAGAACACTTATAAACAGATGGAAATGTGCCGGTGTCTTCAATACCTGTAATTAAAAACTATTTTCAAAGTGTGGTTTGGAAGTGGTTGGTCAATGGTCACTTTTTCAATGAATTAGTCATTGGGGTTCGTTAATAGGTTTATCTGGTGTCAATTTGCATAGTAGCCTAGAATAAATTAACTAAGGGGCTAGTCTCCTAATAACTATTAGTATTCAATTACAGCATAATTAAAATAGATTTTTTTTGTAAGAGCTCTTTTTTAATACTTAAATACATTTCTGCAGTGGCGTGCAGTTGTGTCCGGGCTCTCGCAGTGATTGATGGTGTGAGTTCACGGATCTGTGATTAAAATCTGCCGTTCACACACAGTGCGAAACAAAAGGATCTCCCTCGGCAACTGAAGAGAACGTGGAAAAACAATAACGTCAGTTGACAATGGGGCGTGTACGGAGCGCGTGAGCTTACCGCGGGAATCGCGTGCCCCTGGGGGAACGGCAGCAGGAGCGCCTGTTTGGCGGGGAGACACTGTCGCTGTGGAAACGTTTCTCTGTCAGGTGTAACGAACAGCATTGGGGCTGATTCTGCTGTGTAGATTTTACCCCTTTTGAAGGTTAAAACCTCTGTTTATAATGGGGAAAAGTCCCCATACTTTCAGGGAGGGCTATATATATATTAGTGATATGTTGTGTAACTCTGTTCAGGGTCATAATAATACATTATTATTTTTATTATTGATAGTATTATTCATTATATAATAATAATAATAATACCAATAATAATAATAATAATAATAATGACTAATACATTGTTAATTAACTAGATGAACAATTTATAAATAAATTGTAGGTGTTGTTGCTTCGCAGTAGTAGTATCAATTGCTGGAAATAGTATAGAAAGACGGTGATATGGCATAGTGTGAGCTGGTAAATAAAAGGTGGGAAAGTATGGAGTGGTAATGCGGTATAAAGGGATCTAAAGAAGGTGAAAGTGTTAAAATATTATGTATTTTGTGGTAAGTAGTCTAAAGAACCTGGAAGTGATACAAAGAAGTAATGAATTGTGATGAAAGCACAGAAATGGAGTTGTAGAGGAAGGCATTGTGATGTCATAAGCAGAGTAAGAGTAACAGCATCCACATTCTATTGCATCGGTTTTCAAAATGTGCCCATTGACTCCCATTCTTTTTTTTGGCAATAAAAAGTCAATTATCTGAAAAAGTGTATATGGTATAAAGATAAAAAGTAATAGCAACCTGGAGGGTGTATAAAGGTATATGAGGTATGAATGTGTTGATGGTGTGAATGGTGTAGAAAGAGATAGGTTCTCAAAGTGGCGGAATAATAAGCAGTATGGAGAGTAACAAAATGTGTGGTTTCACAACCACGCCAAATAATAGGGGACTGAATACATCTACTGCAGTTGAATCGCATGCTGATTTGCACGCTGCTGTCCCGAGAAATAAACAATCCATTCTCACTGTCAGTTCCCGTATCGGCCACAGGGTGTCAGGAAAGCCCCAGCTCCAACCCTTTACAGCGACTAGTACCAAAAATCTGTAGACGTTGCAGGAATTTCCACTCTTTCTGCGATAACCTCCGCATTTCAAGAAGATATCGCCCCTGGTTGAGCCATTTGGAATGAGTAAAGATCAGAGACCAGCCAATTGGCATACTTCCGGGTAAAGACCCAATGCAATCACAGTGTTCAATACGTCAAAAGATAAAGATTATTTATACTTTTTCTTTTTCAAAATTTATATGCAGGAATTTTTTTTTTTTTTAAACATTTTTACATTTTGTTATAATGTCAACTTTGTACTTTATAAACAGGAGAGTTGCTGGATGTTACCGGACATGTCCATACATGTCCATCCCAATATCAGCCCCTTTGTAGTGGCCAGGATAAGAACTTGCTTTCAGTATAAAAATCTAATATAAAATCAGCTAAATAAAATAGCACTAATAGGCTTAATATCTTAGCACTATTGTGTCTCTCTTGCTCTTTATGACCATTAAAATTTGTCTTGATTTGACATGGTATTTAAATCAAGGTTTTAAATAACACTTGACTGGTGACTATTATTCTTTTTTACAAAATGTAAAACAATAATAAAATGAAAATAAGAACACTGAGAATACTTACCATGTTAAGAGAGAAACTTTCTGTATTTACACAGGGAGGAGGCCACAGTGCCCCTAGTGGCAGGGGGTGGAGCAGCTAATGAGGGGCTCTCTCTGGGTGCTAATTAGCTCAGCAGGGAGTCAGGGTGAGCTCTGCAGACTCACCTGTCATTGGGGACACACCTGGACAGCTGCGCACTCCCTCTGAGCTTACGCTGGGTCTGTCCGTGTCCACCTCATGTTTGAGAGAGAAATGATTTTCTTAATGCAATCTCTGTACCGTAAAACAATGTAAGGAAACAGGTGGAGTCATTTGTTTACTGGGGGGGTTTCAGAGTGCCCTGACCGGGCAGTAGAATAGGCCTGTACAGAGTGACTGGTTTCAGAGTGCCCTGACCGGGCAGTAGAATAGGCCTGTACAGAGTGACTGGTTTCAGAGTGCCCTGACCGGGCAGTAGAATAGGCCTGTACAGAGTGACTGGTTTCAGAGTGCCCTGACCGGGCAGTAGAATAGGCCTGTACAGAGTGACTGGTTTCAGAGTGCCCTGACCGGGCAGTAGAATAGGCCTGTACAGAGTGACTGGTTTCAGAGTGCCCTGACCGGGCAGTAGAATAGGCCTGTACAGAGTGACTGCTTTCAGAGTGCCCTGACCGGGCAGTAGAATAGGCCTGTACAGAGTGACTGCTTTCAGAGTGCCCTGACCGGGCAGTAGAATAGGCCTGTACAGAGTGACTGCTTTCAGAGTGCCCTGACCGGGCAGTAGAATAGGCCTGTACAGAGTGACTGGTTCTCCATTAAATGCAGAATAATACAACACTAATGAGGGTGGCTATAGGGAGGGGATAGGGTGAGTATAGGGAGGGTATAGAGAGGGTATAGGGAGGGGATAGGGAGGGGATAGGGAGGATATAGGGAGGGTATAGAGAGGGGATAGGGAGGGGATAGGGAGGGTATAGGGAGGGGATAGAGAGGGTATAGAGAGGGGATAGGGAGGGGATAGAGAGGGTATAGAGAGGGGATAGGGAGGGTATAGGGAAGGTATAGAGAGGGTATAGAGAGGGTATAGAGAGGGGATAGGGAGGGGATAGGGAGGGGATAGCCATAGTCCATTAGATCTTTCCTGGAACACTGAGTGGCTGTGGTCACTGATTGCAGTTTCCTGTAAGTCAACTCTCCTCTGGCTTTATCACCATTCTATCACTTTCAGACAGACTATTACCCTTAACTGACCTGCCCCCCCCCCCCCCCCTCTTCCCATCCCCGCCCATACACCTCAGCCCCGCCCACTCATCCTGACCTGGGCTGCTGGCTGTGCACATAGTCCTGCTCGGGCTTGATTATTATGCCTGGCAGAATTACGCTCCTCTAAGCACATAAAGCCTTGTGTTCTCACACAGACTATATTTTGTTAGCATGTAGTTTGAATAATTACATCTTCGCACTTCGGTAACATGTTCTGTTCCTTTTCATTTCGATCATAAAGTGTGTGTGTGGGGTGTGCGTGCGTGCATGCTAGTTTGTGTGTGTGTGTGTGTGTGTGTGTGTGTGTGTGTGCTCGTTTGTGTGTGTGTGTGTGTGTGTGTGTGTGTGTGTGCTCGTTTGTGTGTGTGCGTGCGTGCATGCTAGTTTGTGTGTGTGTGTGTGTGTGTGCTCGTTTGTGTGTGTGTGTGTGCTCGTTTGTGTGTGTGTGTGTGCTCGTTTGTGTGTGTGTGTGTGTGTGCTCGTTTGTGTGTGTGTGTGTGTGTGTGTGCTCGTTTGTGTGTGTGTGTGTGTGTGTGTGCTGTAGGTAAATACAATAATGGAGCCAACCTCCCGCCTGTGTGCAGCTCCAGAGCTAGTGGCTCATTAACTCTGCCCTGTGTGACACTCAAGCCTTCTGCTCCCCGCTCTGATTCGCCCTGCCTTCCTCATACCCCCCCTGATTGGCCTGTGCATTTTTTACTTTTATTTATTTTTATTCTAAGCCAGTGTTTTAGAACTCCATTGCTTTCATTGTTTCATCAGCATTAGAATGTTCAGTTAAAAACACTGTAATCACGTATATTTGTGATCTCACACCCAAAGCGTTAAGCCTGGGCTTCTGCAGTGACTTATTTATTTAGCTCTCTGTCCTGTGTGCTCTCTGTCCTGTGTGCTCTCTGTCCTGTGTGCTCTCTGAGCGGACAGCACTCTGCTGTATGTTTTACAGGTGAAGTGTACCTGCCCCGCCACAGTTAACAGGGTAAGGGGCGGACGGGGGCAGGCAGGCGCTCTGGAAGAGATGCTGATGTAATCAGAGCTTTAGTCCAACAGTCACTAGCGAAAAGAGTCAATCGCTGCGTACCAAAATATTCTTCCCTCCTCACCTCCTTTTCTCCACTTGTCTCCTCCACTCGTCTCCTACCCGGAAGTATGCAAAACTGCCTGTACTTTTCAAATACAAGTAGTTGCATGTTACATTGCGGTTTGCGTTGAGACATTAATTAATATGTATCCATTAATATGTAATTAATATGTAATCAGCAACATTAGATTAGCACATTAAGCTTGGTTTCCGGGGCACGGAGAAGAGGAGGTGGTAATGGAGGAAAGGAGGGTGCATTGTTTTTTAGTAGTGGGACACACCCAGTCCCTCTGTATCTGACTGTAACAGTGGGAAGTGCCGTGTGTGGATGACATAATAAGGTCCTTATGAACCTGAGTGTTAGGTTGAAGCGCATAGCAAACTGGCTTGCACAGGCAGACACCAGAGCAGTGTGGTGAAGCCAATGAAAATGCAACAAAATGCTAAACCCCTCCCCTTTCCTTTGTTTAAGCTCCACCCCCATAGCATCTGCAGCTCAAAAGTGCTGTGCTGTAGTGTAACTGTGCTCTGCTGTGCTGTAGTGTAACTGTGCTCTGCTGTGCTGTAGTGTAACTGTGCTCTGCTGTGCTGTAGTGTAACTGTGCTCTGCTGTGCTGAAGTTTTACTGTAACTGTGCAGCAGCCATAGCACGCTCTCTCTCTCTTTCTTTCTCTCTCTCTCTTTCTGTCGTGCTCTCTCTCTCTCTCTCGCGCGCTCTCTCTCTCTGTTCTGTGTAACTGGGCTGTAACTCAGCTGCAGGCAGAGTTAAAGGTGGCCTGTGGGACTGAGCAGGTTTTGATGAGACAGTTTGATGCTTTTCCTCGCTGCACAGCTGCTGCTGAGAATTATGGAGGCATTTAAGATCTACAGTGGAACCAGTACTGATACACACACACACACACACACACTCCCGCAAACACACACACACACACTCCCGCAAACACACACACACACACTCCCGCAAACACACACACACACACACACACACACTCCCGCAAACACACACACACACTCCCGCATACACACACACACACACTCCCGCATACATGCACACACACTCCCGCATACATGCACACACACACACACACACACTCCCGCATACATGCACGCACACACACACACACCCCCGCATACATGCACACACACACACACACACACTCCCGCATACATGCACACACACACACACACACACACACTCACACACACACTCCCGCAAAAACACACACACACACTCCCGCAAATACACACACACACACACTCCCGCAAACATGCACACACACACACACACCCACTCTGACACCCACACACCCACCCACACACTCCCGCATACATTCACACACACACACACACACACACACTCCCGCATACATGCACACGCACTCACACACACACACACAAACACACACACACCCGCATAAACGCACACGCACGCACACACACACACACACACACACACCCGCATACATGCACACACACACACACTCCCGCATACATGCACACACACACACACACACACACACACACACACACACACACACACACACACACACACACACACACACACTCCCGCATACATGCACACACACACACACACACACACACCTGCATACAAACTCGCGCGCACACACACACATATACACACACACTCATGTGCACATATTCACATACATGTACAGACATGGTATTACAGTAACAGCTACTCTTTATGTAAATACTACTTCTATGGTATTCCAGTAACAGCTACTCTTTATGCAAGTACTACTTCTATGGTATTACAGTAACAGCTACTCTTTATGTAAGTACTACTTCTATGGTATTCCAGTAACAGCTACTCTTTATGTAAATACTACTTCTATGGTATTACAGTAACAGCTACTCTTTATGCAAGTACTACTTCTATGGTATTACAGTAACAGCTACTCTTTATGCAAGTACTACTTCTATGGTATTACAGTAACAGCTACTCTTTATGCAAGTACTACTTCTATGGTATTACAGTAACAGCTACTCTTTATGCAAGTACTACTTCTATGGTATTACAGTAACAGCTACTCTTTATGCAAGTACTACTTCTATGGTATTCCAGTAACAGCTACTCTTTATGTAAGTACTACTTCTATGGTATTACAGTAACAGCTACTCTTTATGCAAGTACTACTTCTATGGTATTACAGTAACAGCTACTCTTTATGCAAGTACTACTTCTATGGTATTACAGTAACAGCTACTATTTATGCAAGTAATACTTCTATGGTATTACAGTAACAGCTACTCTTTATGTAAATACTACTTCTATGGTATTCCAGTAACAGCTACTCTTTATGCAAGTACTACTTCTATGGTATTCCAGTAACAGCTACTCTTTATGTAAGTACTACTTCTATGGTATTCCAGTAACAGCTACTCTTTATGTAAATACTACTTCTATGGTATTACAGTAACAGCTACTCTTTATGCAAGTACTACTTATATGGTATTACAGTAACAGCTACTCTTTATGTAAGTACTAAAATGTACAACCTCCCGCCTGTGTGCAGCTCCAGAGCTAGTGGCTCATTAACTCTGCCCTGTGTGACACTCAAGCCTTCTGCTCCCCGCTCTGATTCGCCCTGCCTTCCTCATACCCCCCCTGATTGGCCTGTGCATTTTTTACTTTTATTTATTTTTATTCTAAGCCAGTGTTTTAGAACTCCATTGCTTTCATTGTTTCATCAGCATTAGAATGTTCAGTTAAAAACACTGTAATCACGTATATTTGTGATCTCACACCCAAAGCGTTAAGCCTGGGCTTCTGCAGTGACTTATTTATTTAGCTCTCTGTCCTGTGTGCTCTCTGTCCTGTGTGCTCTCTGTCCTGTGTGCTCTCTGAGCGGACAGCACTCTGCTGTATGTTTTACAGGTGAAGTGTACCTGCCCCGCCACAGTTAACAGGGTAAGGGGCGGACGGGGGCAGGCAGGCGCTCTGGAAGAGATGCTGATGTAATCAGAGCTTTAGTCCAACAGTCACTAGCGAAAAGAGTCAATCGCTGCGTACCAAAATATTCTTCCCTCCTCACCTCCTTTTCTCCACTTGTCTCCTCCACTCGTCTCCTACCCGGAAGTATGCAAAACTGCCTGTACTTTTCAAATACAAGTAGTTGCATGTTACATTGCGGTTTGCGTTGAGACATTAATTAATATGTATCCATTAATATGTAATTAATATGTAATCAGCAACATTAGATTAGCACATTAAGCTTGGTTTCCGGGGCACGGAGAAGAGGAGGTGGTAATGGAGGAAAGGAGGGTGCATTGTTTTTTAGTAGTGGGACACACCCAGTCCCTCTGTATCTGACTGTAACAGTGGGAAGTGCCGTGTGTGGATGACATAATAAGGTCCTTATGAACCTGCGTGTTAGGTTGAAGCGCATAGCAAACTGGCTTGCACAGGCAGACACCAGAGCAGTGTGGTGAAGCCAATGAAAATGCAACAAAATGCTAAACCCCTCCCCTTTCCTTTGTTTAAGCTCCACCCCCATAGCATCTGCAGCTCAAAAGTGCTGTGCTGTAGTGTAACTGTGCTCTGCTGTGCTGTAGTGTAACTGTGCTCTGCTGTGCTGTAGTGTAACTGTGCTCTGCTGTGCTGTAGTGTAACTGTGCTCTGCTGTGCTGAAGTTTTACTGTAACTGTGCAGCAGCCATAGCACGCTCTCTCTCTCTCTTTCTTTCTCTCTCTCTCTTTCTGTCGTGCTCTCTCTCTCTCTCTCTCTGTGTAACTGGGCTGTAATGTTACTCTGTGCTGGGCTGTGCCGTAGCATGCTCTCTCTCTCTCTCTCTCTCTCTCTCTCTCTCGCGTGCTCTCTCTCTCTGTTCTGTGTAACTGGGCTGTAACTCAGCTGCAGGCAGAGTTAAAGGTGGCCTGTGGGACTGAGCAGGTTTTGATGAGACAGTTTGATGCTTTTCCTCGCTGCACAGCTGCTGCTGAGAATTATGGAGGCATTTAAGATCTACAGTGGAACCAGTACTGATACACACACACACACACACACACTCCCGCAAACACACACACACACACTCCCGCAAACACACACACACACACTCCCGCAAACACACACACACACACACACACACACTCCCGCAAACACACACACACACTCCCGCATACACACACACACACACTCCCGCAAATACACACACACACACTCCCGCAAATACACACACACACACACTCCCGCATACATGCACACACACACACACACACCCCCGCATACATGCACACACACACACACACACACCCGCATACATGCACACACACACACACACACACACACTCCCGCATACATGCACACGCACGCACACACACACACACAAACACACACACACCCGCATAAATGCACACGCACGCACACACACACACACACACACACACCCGCATACATGCACACACACACACACACTCCCGCATACATGCACACACACACACACACACACACACACACACACACACACACACACACACACTCCCGCATACATGCACACACACACACACACACACACACCTGCATACAAACTCGCGCGCACACACACACATATACACACACACTCATGTGCACATATTCACATACATGTACAGACATGGTATTACAGTAACAGCTACTCTTTATGTAAATACTACTTCTATGGTATTCCAGTAACAGCTACTCTTTATGCAAGTACTACTTCTATGGTATTACAGTAACAGCTACTCTTTATGTAAGTACTACTTCTATGGTATTCCATTCCACACAGCTACTCTTTATGTAAATTACAGTAACAGCTACTCTTTATGCAAGTACTACTTCTATGGTATTACAGTAACAGCTACTCTTTATGCAAGTACTACTTCTATGGTATTACAGTAACAGCTACTCTTTATGCAAGTACTACTTCTATGGTATTACAGTAACAGCTACTCTTTATGCAAGTACTACTTCTATGGTATTACAGTAACAGCTACTCTTTATGCAAGTACTACTTCTATGGTATTCCAGTAACAGCTACTCTTTATGTAAGTACTACTTCTATGGTATTACAGTAACAGCTACTCTTTATGCAAGTACTACTTCTATGGTATTACAGTAACAGCTACTCTTTATGCAAGTACTACTTCTATGGTATTACAGTAACAGCTACTATTTATGCAAGTAATACTTCTATGGTATTACAGTAACAGCTACTCTTTATGTAAATACTACTTCTATGGTATTCCAGTAACAGCTACTCTTTATGCAAGTACTACTTCTATGATATTCCAGTAACAGCTACTCTTTATGTAAGTACTACTTCTATGGTATTCCAGTAACAGCTACTCTTTATGTAAATACTACTTCTATGGTATTACAGTAACAGCTACTCTTTATGCAAGTACTACTTATATGGTATTACAGTAACAGCTACTCTTTATGTAAGTACTACTTCTATGGTATTCCAGTAACAGCTACTCTTTATGTAAATACTACTTCTATGGTATTACAGTAACAGCTACTATTTATGTAAGTACTACTTCTATGATATTACAGTAACAGCTACTCTTTATGTAAATACTACTTCTATGGTATTACAGTAACAGCTACTCTTTATGTAAGTACTACTTCTATGGTATTACAGTAACAGCTACTCTTTATGTAAATACTACTTCTATGGTATTTCAGTAACAGCTCCTCTTTATGTAAGTACTACTTCTATGGTATTACAGTAACAGCTACTCTTTATGTAAGTACTACTTCTATGGTATTCCAGTAACAGCTACTCTTTATGTAAATACTACTTCTATGGTATTCCAGTAACAGCTACTCTTTATGTAAGTACTACTTCTATGGTATTACAGTAACAGCTACTCTTTATGTAAGTACTACTTCTATGGTATTCCAGTAACAGCTACTCTTTATGTAAATACTACTTCTATGGTATTACAGTAACAGCTACTCTTTATGTAAATACTACTTCTATGGTATTACAGTAACAGCTACTCTTTATGCAAGTACTACTTCTATGGTATTCCAGTAACAGCTACTCTTTATGTAAGTACTACTTCTATGGTATTACAGTAACAGCTACTCTTTATGTAAGTACTACTTCTATGGTATTACAGTAACAGCTACTCTTTATGTAAATACTACTTCTATGGTATTCCAGTAACAGCTACTCTTTATGTAAATACTACTTCTATGGTATTACAGTAACAGCTACTCGTTATGCAAGTACTACTTCTATGGTATTACAGTAACAGCTACTCGTTATGCAAGTACTACTTCTATGGTATTACAGTAACAGCTACTCGTTATGCAAGTACTACTTCTATGGTATTACAGTAACAGCTACTCTTGTTTGTGACCATAATGACATAGCAGATCACCATTGCCTACAATGCTAAACCTTTTCTGCACTCCTATTCACTCTTTATACAATCTGCTAAATGTTTAAATATAAAATGTAAATGTGTATTTTAGCTGTTAGATGTAAATGTGTATTTTAGCTGTTAAATGTAAATGTGTATTTTAGATGTTAAATGTAAATGTGTATTTTAGATGTTAAATGTAAATGTGTATTTTAGCTGTTAAATGTAAATGTGTATTTTAGATGTTAAATGTGTATTTTAGCGGTTAAATGTAAATGTGTATTTTAGATGTTAAATGTAAATGTGTATTTTAGATGTTAAATGTAAATGTGTATTTTAGATGTTAAATGTAAATGTGTATTTTAGATGTTAAATGTAAATCTGTATTTTAGCTGTTAGATGTAAATGTGTATTTTAGATGTTAAATGTAAATGTGTATTTTAGCTGTTAGATGTAAATGTGTATTTTAGATGTTAAATGTAAATGTGTATTTTGGCTGTTAGATGTAAATGTGTATTTTAGCTGTTAGATGTAAATGTGTATTTTAGATGTTAAATGTAAATGTGTATTTTAGCTGTTAGATGTAAATGTGTATTTTGGATGTTCAATGTAAATGTGTATTTTAGATGTTAAATGTAAATGTGTATTTTAGCTGTTAGATGTAAATGTGTATTTTGGATGTTAGATGTAAATGTGTATTTTAGATGTTAAATGTAAATGTGTATTTTAGCTGTTAGATGTAAATGTGTATTTTAGATGTTAAATGTAAATGTGTATTTTAGATGTTAAATGTAAATGTGTATTTTAGCTGTTAGATGTAAATGTGTATTTTGGATGTTAAATGTAAATGTGTATTTTAGATGTTAAATGGAAATGTGTATTTTAGCTGTTAGATGTAAATGTGTATTTTAGATGTTAAATGTAAATGTGTATTTTAGCTGTTAGATGTAAATGTGTATTTTAGCTGTTAGATGTAAATGTGTATTTTAGATGTTAAATGTAAATGTGTATTTTAGCTGTTAGATGTAAATGTGTATTTTGGATGTTAAATGTAAATGTGTATTTTAGCTGTTAGATGTAAATGTGTATTTTGGATGTTAAATGTAAATGTGTATTTTAGATGTTAAATGTAAATGTGTATTTTAGCTGTTAGATGTAAATGTGTATTTTGGATGTTAAATGTAAATGTGTATTTTAGATGTTAAATGTAAATGTGTATTTTAGCTGTTAGATGTAAATGTGTATTTTGGATGTTAAATGTAAATGTGTATTTTAGATGTTAAATGGAAATGTGTATTTTAGCTGTTAGATGTAAATGTGTATTTTAGATGTTAAATGTAAATGTGTATTTTAGCTGTTAGATGTAAATGTGTATTTTGGATGTTAAATGTAAATGTGTATTTTAGATGTTAAATGTAAATGTGTATTTTAGCTGTTAGATGTAAATGTGTATTTTGGATGTTAAATGTAAATGTGTATTTTAGATGTTAAATGGAAATGTGTATTTTAGCTGTTAGATGTAAATGTGTATTTTAGATGTTAAATGTAAATGTGTATTTTAGCTGTTCCATTATAAAAAGGTAAAAGAAAGGCAGGTTTTTGAATCACAGGGGTTTTAGTTTGTCATGGATTTTGTGCACTTCAACTGATTACACTGATCAATTCAATTGCAAAGAGAGAGAGGGGGGGGGGAGCAGACAGCGAGAGAAAGAGAATTTGAATTTAATTGACAGAGAGAGGAAAAGAGAGAGAAACTAAAGTGCATTATCAGGACCAATCTGAAAACAAAACACATCACACAGTGATGATCCTACATAAAACTGTTCTTATGGAAGCATCCCTTATCAGTCCCTGCTTATCAATACCTGCCTTATCAATACCTGCTTTTCAGTGCCAGCTTTATCTAATTAATCCCCGTCTTACCAATACCTGCTTATTATTATTGGCTTTATTGTCATAATCTGTTTTACTTACTTCAGCATAATACCTATTAAATCAGTACAACACTGTGGAATCCATGGAAACACTGTGGAATCCATGGAAACACTGTGGAATCCATGGAAACACTGTGGAATCCATGGAAACACTGTGGAATCCATGGAAACACTGTGGAATCCATGGAAACACTGTGGAATCCATGGAAACACTGTGGAATCCATGGAAACACTGTGGAATCCATGGAAACACTGTGGAATCCATGGAAACTTTGGATTCCAAAATTTAAGCTCTGATTGTGGGGTTTTGTGTTTGTTTTAAGCTCTGATTGTGTGCATGTGTGTGTGTGTGTGCGCGCGCGTGCGTGCGGGCATCTGCGCATGTGTGTGTGTATGTGTGTGTGCCTGCATGTGTGTGTGTATGTGTGTGTGTGTGTCTGTCTGTATTGATTCTAATGAGGCAGTAACACTTTACAGCTCTGTCTGTTGTTTAGGAGCAGGGAGAAGACACCATGCCTACTGAGGGTTAGTGGTCACATTTGGGACACATTGTCACGCACACGCACACACGCACGCACGCACACACGCATGCACGCACACACTCTAAGTTGTTTTTCCTGCCCAGGGTGTCTGAAAGTGCTGTAAGGCCTGGCTGCTCCACTCCGTCTGTCTGTTTGTCCGTTTATCCGTCTGTTTATCTGTGTGTCTGTATTTCTGTCTGTATATTTGTGTGTTTGTATGTCTGTGTGTCTGTCCATCCGTCCGTCTGTATATTTGTGTGTCTGCATGTCTGTGTGTCTGTCCATCCGTCCGTCTGTATATTTGTGTGTCTGCATGTCTGTGTGTCTGTCCATCTGTGTCTGTATGTCTGTCCGTCCATCTGGATTTCTGTTTGTGTGTCTGTCCGTGTTTCTGTGTGTGTGTGTCTGTATATCCGTGTTTTTATCTGTCTGTCTTTCTGTCCCCGCTGTCACAGCTGTCTGACAATGACGAGCTGCTGCTGGGATTCCCATAATGCTCTGGGCTCTGCACACACGCATGCGCTCTCTCTGGCAGCATTAGCACATGCACACACGCATGCGCTCTCTCTGGCGGCATTAGCATGCCTGAAGCTCAGCTACTGTACTGTGTGTAATGAGTCTGAGAGGAGTGTGTGTTTTAATGGGAGTCGCACTGTGGGCTGCATAACTTTACTGAAGAGCCGCTTCTACACCGCTGTGCATTGGGTCTACAGAAGAGCTGCTTCTACACCGCTGTGCATTGGGTCTGCAGAAGAGCTGCTTCTACACCGCTGTGCACTGGGTCTGCAGAAGAGCTGCTTCTACACCGCTGTGCACTGGAGCTGCAGAAGAGCTGCTTCTACACCGCTGTGCACTGGGTCTGCAGAAGAGCTGCTTCTATACCGCTGTGCACTGGGTCTGCAGAAAAGCTGCTTTAATACCGCTGTGCACTGGGTCTGCAGAAGAGCTGCTTCTATACCACTGTGCATTCGGTCTGCAGAAAATCTGCTTCTATACCGCTGTGCACTGGATCTGCAGAAGAGCTGCTTCTATACCGCTGTGCACTGGGTCTGCAGAAAAGCTGCTTTAATACCGCTGTGCACTGGATCTGCAGAAGAACTGTTTCTATACCGCTGTGCACTGGGTCTGCAGAAGAGCTGCTTCTATACCGCTGTGCACTGGGTCTGCAGAAGAGCTGCTTCTATACCGCTGTGCACTGGGTCTGCAGAAGAGCTGCTTCTATACCGCTGTGCACTGGGTCTGCAGAAGAGCTGCTTCTATACCGCTGTGCACTGGGTCTGCAGAACAGCTGCTTCTATACCGCTGTGCACTGGGTCTGCAGAAAAGCTGCTTTAATACCGCTGTGCACTGGATCTGCAGAAGAGCTGCTTCTATACCGCTGTGCACTGGGTCTACAGAAGAGCTGCTTCTATACCGCTGTGCACTGGATCTGCAGAAAAGCTGCTTTAATACCGCTGTGCACTGGATCTGCAGAAGAGCTGCTTCTATACCGCTGTGCACTGGATCTGCAGAAGAGCTGCTTCTATACCGCTGTGCACTGGGTCTGCAGAAGAGCTGCTTCTTCACCGCTGTGCACTGGATCTGCAGAAGAGCTGCTTCTATACCGCTGTGCACTGGGTCTGCAGAAGAACTGCTTCTATACCGCTGTGCACTGGGTCTGCAGAAGAGCTGCTTCTATACCGCTGTGCACTGGGTCTGCAGAAGAGCTGCTTCTATACCGCTGTGCACTGGGTCTGCAGAAGAGCTGCTTCTTCACCGCTGTGCACTGGGTCTGCAGAAGAGCTGCTTCTATACCGCTGTGCACTGGGTCTGCAGAAGAGCTGCTTCTATACCGCTGTGCACTGGGTCTGCAGAAGAGCTGCTTCTATACCGCTGTGCACTGGGTCTGCAGAAGAGCTGCTTCTATACCGCTGTGCACTGGGTCTGCAGAAGAGCTGCTTCTATAGCGCTGTGCACTGGGTCTGCAGAAGAACTTCTTCTATACCGCTGTGCACTGGGTCTGCAGAAGAGCTGCTTCTATACCGCTGTGCACTAGGTCTGCAGAAGAGCTGCTTTGATACTACTGCTGTGCACTGGGTCTCTCAAGCTTTCCTCTCCAGATCTCTGGATCTGTTTGATTTATGTGAGCACAGTAGCATGGGTCTCATTTATTACAGCTGTGACCTTTGACCCATGAATGCACACACACATGTTAGTCACATTTAACCCTTTCAGTGTCTTAGAACTCTATTGCTTTCAATCACCAGTAGCGATTGTTACATCAGCATTAGAATTCAGCATTCAGTTAAAAACATTCCAATCACATAATCTGTGATCTTGCACACCTTTAAATAGTTAATCATAAACTGAGCTGATCCCAGTGCTGGCTTTGATACTGTATAAGCCCCAGTTAACACACAGAGCTGATCCCAGTACAGCCTTGAGCTGCTGTATAAGCCCCAGTTAACATGCAGAGCTGATCCCAGTACAGCCTTGGGCTGCTGTATACGCCCCAGTTAACACACAGAGCTGATCCCAGTACAGCCTTGAGCTGCTGTATAAGCCCCAGTTAACACACAGAGCTGATCCCAGTACAGCCTTGAGCTGCTGTATAAGCCCCAGTTAACACGCAGAGTTGATCCCAGTACAGCCTTGGGCTGCTGTATACGCCCCAGTTAACACACAGAGCTGATCCCAGTACAGCCTTGAGCTGCTGTATAAGCCCCAGTTAACACACAGAGCTGATCCCAGTACAGCCTTGAGCTGCTGTATACGCCCCAGTTAACACGCAGAGCTGATCCCGGTACAGCCTTGGGCTGCTGTATAAGCCCCAGTTAACACGCAGGGCTGATCCCAGTACAGCTCTTTCGGCACTTTGCTAGCCCTGCTGAGTGAATAACAGACCAGTAGGGTGATGTAATGCCCCCAGGGGGGGCAGGTGGGCTGTAGAGCCTAAGTCAGTCTCCACTGGCAGCGGCTCACCTGAGACACGCAGCCCGTTGGGTACCGGAGGGGAGCTCATTGTTTTTGACAAGAGTCACCCCTGAGACGGCTAGGAGAGAGGTTTGCTCACACGCCCTGTTTGTGTCAGTGGTGCTGTGCTTGTGTGAATGTGTGTTTGTGTCAGTGGTGTTGTGCTTGTGTGTTTGTGTCAGTGGTGTTGTGCTTGTGTGTTTGGGTCAGTGGTGCTGTGTTTGTGTGTTTGTGTTAGTGGTGATTTTTGTGTGTTTGGGTCAGTGGTGCTGTGCGTGTGTGAATGTGTGTTTGTGTCAGTGGTGCTGTGCGTGTGTGAATGTGTGTTTGGGTCAGTGGTGCTGTGCGTGTGTGAATGTGTGTTTGTGTCAGTGGTGTTGTGCTTGTGTGTTTAGGTCAGTGGTGCTGTGTTTGTGTGTTTGTGTCAGTGGTGGCATGTTTTAATTGGTGCATTTCAGAGGTGGTATGCACCACACACAAATTCATGGGGTGCTGAATCTCCAGCTCTCTTTATGAGAGAGGGGGTGTTAATGTTACCCAGGGGTATCCCAGGGGTATCCCAGGGGTGTACAGCATTTTGGGTTCTCTTTTTTTACATTACAGCATTGCCATGGCAACCAAGAACATAATCTCCCAGAGGGGCATGCTGAAGTCTATACTAAGCTGGGGTACGTTTGTGCACCCCCGCACGCACTGTGCGTGATTATGGACCCGTGTAAAAAGCGGTGTTCAAATCAGAAATCCATGTGGTAGTCCTCAGGTCTACTGACTGCTTGGTAGCTCAGTCCAATTATTGTTTAGACTTAAAATACTTGGCAAGACAGTTTGGTTTTATTATCACAATCGCAATTCCAGCAGTTAGAACCCGTTTGATAGGAAACTTCGCTCCAAAACCTGGATGACCAGCCTACCAAGTACAGTCAAGCCGGAAAGTCTGCCACCCCTTTCACCTTCTCCACATTTTATTACATTACAGACATATTCTACAATAGATTTAGTTCATTTTTTGTCTCAAAATTCGACACAAAATAGCCCATAATGACGAAGTGAAAACAGGTTTTTAGACATTTGTGCTAATTTATTAAAAATCTAAATGTAAAATATCATATGTACACAAGTGCGCACACCCTTTGATATGACACCCAAAAGTGAGCTGAGGTGCATTTTGTTTCCACTGATACTGCTTGAGATGTTCCTACAACTTAATTGGAGTCCACCTGTTATAAATTCAATTGATTGGACATGATTGGGGATTGCCAACACCTGCCTACATTTGACAGTGCATGTCAGAGCAAACTCCAAGCCATGGGGTCAAAGGAATTATCTGCAGACCTCAGAAACAGGATTGTGTCAAGGCATAGATCTGGAGAAGGATACGGAAAAATCTCTGCAGCTTTACAGGTCCCAAAGAGCACAGTGGCCACCATCATTCGTAAATGGAAGAAGTTTGGAACCACCAGGAATCTTTCTAGACCTGGCCGCCCAGCCAAACTGAGCGATCAGGTAAGACGGGCCTTGGCCAGGGAGGTGAGCAGGAACCAGAGGGTCACTCTGACAGAGCTCCAGCGTATCCTTGTGGAGATGGGAGAACCTTTCAGAAGATCAACCATCCAGGCAGCACTCCACCAATCAGGCCTTTATGGTAGAGTGGCCAGATGGAAGACCCTCCTTGGTAAAAGGCACATCACAGCTCGCTTGGAGTTAGCCAAAAGGCACCTAAAGGACTCTCAAACCATGAGAATCAAGATTCTCTGGTCTGATGAGACTTCAAAATGGAACTTTTTGGCCTGAATACCAAGCGTCACATCTGGAGGAAACCAGGCACCGCTCATCACCTGGCTAATACTATCCCTACAGTGAAGCATGGCGGTGGCAGCATCATGATGTGGTTATGTTTTTCAGCAGTGGGAACAGGGCGACTAGTCCTGATAGAGGGAAAGATGAATGCAGCTAAGTACACAGAGATCCTTGAAGAAAACCTGCTCCAGAGCGCTCTGGACCTCAGACTGGGGCGAAGGTTAACATGACAACGACCCAAAGCACACAGCCAAGAGAACAAAAGAGTGGCTTCCGAGAAAGTCTGTGCATGTCCTTGTTTGTGTCTGTGTTTACCAGCGCCCCTGTGTGTGTGTCTGGGTTAGTTAGCGCCCCTGCGTGTGTGTCTGGGTTAGTTAGCGCCCCTGTGTGTGTGTCTGGGTTAGTTAGCGCCCCTGTGTGTGCATCTGGGTTAGTTAGCGCCCCTGTGTGTGTGTCTGGGTTAGTTAGCGCCCCTGCGTGTGCGTCTGGGTTAGTTAGCGCCCCTGTGTGTGAGTCTGGGTTAGTTAGCGCCCCTGTGTGTGTGTCTGGGTTAGTTAGCGCCCCTGTGTGTGTGTCTGGGTTAGTTAGCACCCCTGTGTGTGAGTCTGGGTTAGTTAGCACCCCTGTGTGTGTGTCTGGGTTAGTTAGCGCCCCTGTGTGTGTGTCTGGGTTAGTTAGCACCCCTGTGTGTGTGTCTGGGTTAGTTAGCGCCCCTGCGTGTGTGTCTGGGTTAGTTAGCGCCCCTGTGTGTGTGTCTGGGTTAGTTAGCGCCCCTGTGTGTGCATCTGGGTTAGTTAGCGCCCCTGTGTGTGTGTCTGGGTTAGTTAGCGCCCCTGCGTGTGCGTCTGGGTTAGTTAGCGCCCCTGTGTGTGAGTCTGGGTTAGTTAGCGCCCCTGTGTGTGTGTCTGGGTTAGTTAGCGCCCCTGTGTGTGTGTCTGGGTTAGTTAGCACCCCTGTGTGTGAGTCTGGGTTAGTTAGCACCCCTGTGTGTGTGTCTGGGTTAGTTAGCGCCCCTGTGTGTGTGTCTGGGTTAGTTAGCACCCCTGTGTGTGTGTCTGGGTTAGTTAGCGCCCCTGTGTGTGCGTCTGGGTTAGTTAGCGCCCCTGTGTGTGCGTCTGGGTTAGTTAGCGCCCCTGTGTGTGCGTCTGGGTTAGTTAGCGCCCCTGTGTGTGAGTCTGGGTTAGTTAGCGCCCCTGTGTGTGCGTCTGGGTTAGTTAGCACCCCTGTGTGTGCGTCTGGGTTAGTTAGCGCCCCTGTGTGTGCGTCTGGGTTAGTTAGCACCCCTGTGTGTGAGTCTGGGTTAGTTAGCGCCCCTGTGTGTGCATCTGGGTTAGTTAGCGCCCCTGTGTGTGCGTCTGGGTTAGTTAGCGCCCCTGTGTGTGAGTCTGGGTTAGTTAGTGCCCCTGTTTGTGTGTCTGGGTTAGTTAGCGCCCCTGTGTGTGCGTCTGGGTTAGTTAGCACCCCTGTGTGTGCGTCTGGGTTAGTTAGCGCCCCTGTGTGTGAGTCTGGGTTAGTTAGCACCCCTGTGTGTGCGTCTGGGTTAGTTAGCGCCCCTGTGTGTGCGTCTGGGTTAGTTAGCGCCCCTGTGTGTGAGTCTGGGTTAGTTAGCGCCCCTGTGTGTGCATCTGGGTTAGTTAGCGCCCCTGTGTGTGCGTCTGGGTTAGTTAGCGCCCCTGTGTGTGAGTCTGGGTTAGTTAGTGCCCCTGTTTGTGTGTCTGGGTTAGTTAGCGCCCCTGTGTGTGCGTCTGGGTTAGTTAGCACCCCTGTGTGTGAGTCTGGGTTAGTTAGCACCCCTGTGTGTGCGTCTGGGTTAGTTGTGTGAATAATTTTTTTAAACCCAGGAAAGATAAAACGCTGGCTTCAGCGATGATTGGTTTAATTGAAGTGAAGCCATTTCCTGCACCATTAATTATTTATAAGACATTAGGCAGGAGTGTGTGAGTGTGAGTGTAGCAGGGTTCGGTCTGCTCTGCTCCCGGTCTGGATCCACAGGCCTAGTCAGGCTCTCCACTCAACAAGACAATTACCTTACTGAGCCAAAGGCCAAGGGCTCCATCTAAGTGAACAAATCCTGCTGTTATTCCCTTACCAGGAGTGATGTCAGAGTCGTTAGCGGGTTATTCACATACTACAGTTTGTTCCAATCGCTTTAACACTAGTTTCAGAACCTTGATATAATTTTTCAAAACTCTAGACACAAAACTCACAACCGATGATCAAAATGCACATTTTTTCAAAACTCTAACACTTTTTCCAATTGCTTGTATACAATACACATAAACCAAAGATCATTTGTTCATTGAACTAAAATCATCAGTTCAAAATGACACAACTTAACATAAAGTATTACCATTTCAAAATCTAATTCACACATTACATTTTAGATGACTTTCTCTTCATTTCATTACAATGATCTAACTATCAATTGATACAACTGCTAAAAATGATAAGTAACTGTTGCATAAATCTTAAAGCATAGTTTCATGTAAACTGAGGAACAGCATTCCATGTTCACACCATGTTTCAGGATAACGAGATCCATTGACACCAATTTGTTACTGATGATTGATTTCACCTTGTGGTATGAGTATAAATGAGTGGTATCCAACTGTGGTCAACTTGGTGCGGGCCAGAAATGACATTCGCCTAACCTAAATCAGACAGCATATCCTGGACAATGAAGACACTTTCAACAATGTGGACGCCATAAGTTTGCCAACCATTGCACGCATCCTGAAAAGGCACCAGGTTTCCATAAAACAGCTCTACCGTGTGCCTTTTGAGAGAAATGCTGACAGGGTGAAGCAACTGAGGATTGAGTATGTTCAGGTATGTGCAGTTTCATCATGCCTGTTTGTGGAAAATTCCCCATCATTGTACTGTAATCAGTAATCCTCTTTCCAACATGTCTTTTTACATAGAGGGCGATGGCCCTGGAGGTGGAAAGTGTATGACAGGCGCCCGCATCAACAAGTGACCCTCCTCCAGGCCATGAATGACGCATGCAACAACATCACAGCAGACCAGGATTCCCATCCCCGAAGGTTCTTTCCAAGATGTTTGGCAAATGAAAACATCCTTGTTGATGTGGATGAGAACCTGTGGCCAAATCCACAGGACAGGGTTGATGGAAGTGAGTAATTGATTCTTTGTTTTGCTTTTTGTAAGCCAGATGAGAAACATTGCATTTGGTTTTGCAATACTTGTTTTGTAACTAATTGTTGTTTTCATTCAAAGGGAACCTATGTTATGATTATGGTATTTCATCAACAAATTTCAGTTTTGTTCAATGATTCCACTGCGTCTGTAGTATTCTCTCTGCTGGTTCCTTTACAGTGACATTACGTCTGTAGTATTCTCTCTGCTGGTTCCTTTACAGTGACATTACGTCTGTAGTATTCTCTCTGCTGGTTCTTTTACAGTGACATTACGTCTGTAGTATTCTCTCTGCTGGTTCTTTTACAGTGACATTACGTCTGTAGTATTCTCTCTGCTGGTTCTTTTACAGTGACATTACGTCTGTAGTATTCTCTCTGCTGGTTCTTTTACAGTGACATTACGTCTGTAGTATTCTCTCTGCTGGTTCTTTTACAGTGACATTACGTCTGTAGTATTCTCTCTGCTGGTTCCTTTACAGTGACATTACGTCTGTAGTATTCTCTCTGCTGGTTCTTTTACAGTGACATTACGTCTGTAATATTCTCTCTGCTGGTTCTTTTACAGTGACATTACGTCTGTAGTATTCTCTCTGCTGGTTCTTTTACAGTGACATTACGTCTGTAGTATTCTCTCTGCTGGTTCTTTTACAGTGACATTACGTCTGTAGTATTCTCTCTGCTGGTTCTTTTACAGTGACATTACGTCTGTAGTATTCTCTCTGCTGGTTCTTTTACAGTGACATTACGTCTGTAGTATTCTCTCTGCTGGTTCCTTTACAGTGACATTACGTCTGTAATATTCTCTCTGCTGATTCTTTTACAGTGACATTACGTCTGTAGTATTCTCTCTGCTGGTTCTTTTACAGTGACATTACGTCTGTAGTATTCTCTCTGCTGGTTCTTTTACAGTGACATTACGTCTGTAGTATTCTCTCTGCTGGTTCTTTTACAGTGACATTACGTCTGTAGTATTCTCTCTGCTGGTTCTTTTACAGTGACATTACGTCTGTAGTATTCTCTCTGCTGGTTCTTTTACAGTGACATTACGTCTGTAGTATTCTCTCTGCTGGTTCCTTTACAGTGACATTACGTCTGTAGTATTCTCTCTGCTGGTTCTTTTACAGTGACGTTACGTCTGTAATATTCTCTCTGCTGGTTCTTTTACAGTGACATTACGTCTGTAGTATTCTCTCTGCTGGTTCTTTTACAGTGACATTACGTCTGTAATATTCTCTCTGCTGGTTCTTTTACAGTGACATTACGTCTGTAGTATTCTCTCTGCTGGTTCTTTTACAGTGACATTACGTCTGTAGTATTCTCTCTGCTGGTTCTTTTACAGTGACATTACGTCTGTAGTATTCTCTCTGCTGGTTCTTTTACAGTGACGTTACGTCTGTAGTATTCTCTCTGCTGGTTCTTTTACAGTGACATTACGTCTGTAGTATTCTCTCTGCTGGTTCTTTTACAGTGACGTTACGTCTGTAGTATTCTCTCTGCTGGTTCTTTTACAGTGACGTTACGTCTGTAGTATTCTCTCTGCTGGTTCTTTTACAGTGACATTACGTCTGTAGTATTCTCTCTGCTGGTTCTTTTACAGTGACATTACGTCTGTAGTATTCTCTCTGCTGGTTCTTTTACAGTGACATTACGTCTGTAGTATTCTCTCTGCCGGTTCTTTTACAGTGACGTTACGTCTGTAGTATTCTCTCTGCCGGTTCTTTTACAGTGACATTACGTCTGTAGTATTCTCTCTGCTGGTTCTTTTACAGTGACATTACGTCTGTAGTATTCTCTCTGCTGGTTCTTTTACAGTGACGTTACGTCTGTAGTATTCTCTCTGCTGGTTCCTTTACAGTGACATTACGTCTGTAATATTCTCTCTGCCGGTTCTTTTACAGTGACATTACGTCTGTAGTATTCTCTCTGCTGGTTCCTTTACAGTGACATTACGTCTGTAATATTCTCTCTGCTGGTTCCTTTACAGTGACATTACGTCTGTAGTATTCTCTCTGCTGGTTCCTTTACAGTGACATTACGTCTGTAATATTCTCTCTGCCGGTTCTTTTACAGTGACATTACGTGTAGCACCATTATGAAACATGCATCACATATTTTGTGCTAGAATATTTGATGATTGTATGAACAACTAAACAGTGAAACTATCGGTATCTTGTGTGTGGGTGATCTAAAGAAATGTTCCTATGGTATTTCATGATAAATGAGTTGTTTGAACCAATGATTCTGTGAGTGCAAGGTTTCTTTAAAGATATGAATGCAAAATGCAATGTTTTGAACGTTGGACAGCCTGTGTGCCAAGTGGTGACAGTTTTGAGTTTTATGTCTAGAGTTTTGAAAAATCAACTTTCTGAAACTAGTGTCAATGCGATTGAAAAAAACTAACACGTCTCTGAGCTCCACTACATGCTTTTTTATGTATTTGTGTGTGTGTCTATTGTATTTGTGTATGTGTGTGTGTGTGTGTGTGTGTGTGTGTTGTATTTGTGTGTGTGTGTGTTGTATTTGTGTGTGTGTATGTGTGTGTATGTGTTGTATTTGTGTGTGTATGTGTGTGTATGCGTGTGTGTGTGTGTGTGTGTGTTGTATTTGAGCATGTGTATGTGTGTGTGTGTGTATGTGTGTTGTATTTGTGTATGTGTGTGTGTGTTGTATTTGTGTTTGTGTGTGTGTTGTATTTGAGCATGTGTATGTGTGTGTGTGTGTTGTATTTGTGTGTGTGTGTATTTGTGTGTATGTGTTGTATTTGTGTGTGTGTCACTGTGTCTGTGTGTGTTGTGTATGTGTGTGTGTGTATGTGTTGTATTTGTGTGTGTGTGTTGTATTTGTGTGTGTGTGTGTGTGTGTTGTATTTGTGTGTATGTGTTGTATTTGTGTGTGTGTCACTGTGTCTGTGTGTGTTGTGTATGTGTGTGTGTGTATGTGTTGTATTTGTGTTTGTGTGTTGTATTTGTGTGTGTTGTATTTGTGTGTGTGTGTGTTGTATTTGTGTGTGTGTTGTATTTGTGTGTGTGTGTGTGTGTGTTGTATTTGTGTATGTGTGTGTGTTGTATTTGTGTATGTGTGTGTGTTGTATTTGTGTGTGTGTTGTATTTGTGTATGTGTGTGTGTGTTGTATTTGTGTGTGTGTTGTATTTGTGTATGTGTGTGTGTGTTGTATTTGTGTGTGTGTTGTATTTGTGTATGTGTGTGTGTGTTGTATTTGTGTATGTGTGTGTGTTGTATTTGTGTGTGTGTTGTATTTGTGTATGTGTGTGTGTGTTGTATTTGTGTGTGTGTGTTGTATTTGTGTGTGTGTTGTATTTGTGTATGTGTGTGTGTGTTGTATTTGTGTGTGTGTGTGTGTGTGTTGTATTTGTGTGTGTGTGTTGTATTTGTGTGTGTGTTGTATTTGTGTATGTGTGTGTGTGTTGTATTTGTGTTTGTGTGTGTGTTGTATTTGAGCATGTGTATGTGTGTTTGTGTTGTATTTGTGTATGTGTGTGTGTGTTGTATTTGTGTGTGTGTGTTGTATTTGTGTGTGTGTGTGTGTGTTGTATTTGTGTGTGTGTGTTGTATTTGTGTGTGTGTGTTGTATTTGTGTGTGTGTTGTATTTGTGTGTGTGTTGTATTTGTGTGTGTGTCACTGTGTCTGTGTGTGTGTTGTGTATGTGTGTGTGTATGTGTTTTATTTGTGTGTGTGTGTTGTATTTGTGTGTGTGTGTGTGTGTGTTGTATTTGTGTGTGTGTTGTATTTGTGTGTGTGTTGTATTTGTGTGTGTGTGTGTGTGTTGTATTTGTGTATGTGTGTGTGTGTTGTATTTGTGTATGTGTGTGTGTGTTGTATTTGTGTGTGTGTGTTGTATTTGTGTGTGTGTTGTATTTGTGTGTGTGTGTTGTATTTGTGTATGTGTGTGTGTTGTATTTGTGTGTGTGTTGTATTTGTGTATGTGTGTGTGTGTTGTATTTGTGTATGTGTGTGTGTGTTGTATTTGTGTATGTGTGTGTGTGTTGTATGTGCATGTTTGTGGGAGGGATCCTGTATCCATATTTTCTGTACATAATGACTCCTGACTCCTCTCTCATGCATGTTAAGATTTATTCACACATGCCAAAAGACACCCCAAGAAACAGCACAGAAACCCCGCAAAACCACGACCACAATCTGACACCAAAATGCCCTGACTTCTCACATTTTAATAATAAACTTAAAAATGTCTCAGATTTACAATATGTTATATATAAATAATTATTCATAATATAAATAATATTTATAATGTTGATAAAATGGAGAATTCTACGTTGGAGGATAAGAGATGGTATATATAGTACTACGGTGTTTTATGTGTGTACTATGGTGGCACTACGATGTTTTATATGTGTACTATGGTGGCACTACGGTGTTTTATGTGTGTACTATGGTGGCACTACGGTGTTTTATGTGTGTACTATGGTGGCACTACGATGTTTTATGTGTGTACTATGGTGGCACTACGGTGTTTTATGTGTGTACTATGGTGGCACTACGGTGTTTTATGTGTGTACTATGGTGGCACTACGGTGTTTTATGTGTGTACTATGGTGGCACTACGGTGTTTTATGTGTGTACTATGGTGGCACTACGGTGTTTTATGTGTGTACTATGGTGGCACTACGATGTTTTATGTGTGTACTATGGTGGCACTACGGTGTTTTATGTGTGTACTATGGTGGCACTACGGTGTTTTATGTGTGTACTATGGTGGCACTACGGTGTTTTATGTGTGTACTATGGTGGCACTACGGTGTTTTATGTGTGTACTATGGTGGCACTACGGTGTTTTATGTGTGTACTATGGTGGCACTACGGTGTTTTATGTGTGTACTATGGTGGCACTACGGTGTTTTATGTGTGTACTATGGTGGCACTACGGTGTTTTATGTGTGTACTATGGTGGCACTACGGTCTTTTATGTGTGTACTATGGTGGCACTACGGTGTTTTATGTGTGTACTATGGTAGCACTACGGTGTTTTATGTGTGTACTATGGTGGCACTACGATGTTTTATGTGTGTACTATGGTGGCACTACGATGTTTTATGTGTGTACTATGGTGGCACTACGGTGTTTTATGTGTGTACTATGGTGGCACTACGGTGTTTTATGTGTGTACTATGTGGCACTACGGTGTTTTATGTGTGTACTATGGTGGCACTACGGTGTTTTATGTGTGTACTATGGTGGCACTACGGTGTTTTATGTGTGTACTATGTGGCACTACGGTGTTTTATGTGTGTACTATGGTGGCACTACGGTGTTTTATGTGTGTACTATGGTGGCACTACGGTGTTTTATGTGTGTACTATGGTGGCACTACGGTGTTTTATGTGTGTACTATGTGGCAGGCCATAGGCATTAACGCCGGTGTCAGGCAGGAAGAAGATATGGTGGAGATGGGCGCCATTGCCTCACTCTCTGCACTTATGCACTTTTCCCTACAGGCACTGGGAGGGGAGCTGGTAACAGCATTCAATTACCTCCACCTGCCTTTGCAATGCTTTTAACAGGCTTTTCCCATAGCTAAAACCTGTCACTCTGCCCTCCAGCTGACTGGCAGAGAAATTGGCAGACAGACAGCGCACCTGGACCTAGTGCAGGTAGGGAGGCGAGTCAAATCTAATAGCTGTACCTGTGGATTGTTGGAGAAATTTTGATCATTATCACAGGCATCTACATAATCTTCAAATGTCATTAAAACAATTGAAGGAAAATCAAACGAAAAGTGATTTTCCTGATTCAGTCATTTTTCTTCTGTATTTTTCTGTTTGTTTATTATTATATATACATGTTTATTATTATATATACACGCCTGCAGATTTTACAGAGGGCTGTGGAAATGCAGTGATGGACACTCCAGGTTCAGAAAGTAAAAGTATTTCCCAGTATTTTGTTCCAATCACCTGGATTTGCTAATTAGCACAATTATTCAGCTGGGAGGTAGAACTAATTAGTGAAATCAGCCGGCTGAGTTCATGGGCGGACGAAACACACAGCAAGACTTATTTTATGACCCCTGGATCATTCACCACTGTTGAAATGGGAAGAATGGTTACATTACATTTTTAGCTTTCAGATAAGAAGAGAAACGGTCTTTTGCAGCTTTCAAGTGGCAAGTCAGAGTGCTTTGTGTTTATGTTGATTAAAGGGGGAAGAACAACATAATTCATCCTCAACATTTTGAGGGACATTTTATTGGATTATAATATCACAGAAAGCTGCAGTGCGAATGTTAAAAAAGTATATACTTCATCAAACATGTCATGCCCAATCATAGGGTAGCCAGGACACAGGGCTGTCCAGTTAGCAGGGCAGTCAAGTCAGAGGGCTGTCCAATCACAGAGAAGTTTATTTTCAGCACTGTCCAATAGAAGGTGCTGTTCTATTTCATCGGTCAACACGCCACCGGTGAGCTGCTAGGAGACTGAATAGCAAATTAAACACCACTACAGGGCGGACACCATGTCCACCATAAGTATGGTGCGTGTCCACCATCCATTTAGTTTTTGCCGACTGAAAGGCAAATCATTTCCCGCATGATCACGCTGCATGGCGTGTTGACCTTATTCATAGAACAGAGGTTACCTAGATAACCATTCGTTTCCAATGTAGGAATGTTTTTCTGATGACAAAAATATGAGGTTTGCACTCCAAGAAAAATACTTAAAAGTTTTGTTATAACTTTCAGTTACTTTATTGCGCTACAGGGAAAAAAATTACCAACGACGTTTTGGCTGTAAAGCCTTCTTCAGTGTGTCATGTTTTATATATATATTTTTGCCTCTACTAGTACGGACGTTCTCATTCTCATAAGTATGTCCACTGTGGATTGCAGTTACTGCTGCGGTCCGGAGATATCTGGCCAAGACTGTTTCTCTTTCTGCATCATCTGCTGGGACAATAGCCTCCACCTCCACCTCCACCTCCACCTCCATCTCCACCTCCATCTCCACCTCCACCTCCATTTCCACCTCCACCTCCACCTCCACCTCCATTTCCACCTCCACCTCCATTTCCACCTCCACCTCCATTTCCACCTCCACCTCCACCTCCATCTCCATTTCCACCTCCACCTCCATTTCCACCTCCCTTTCTTATGACTCTGCAGTTATCCACAGTGTGCAAAGAGGCCTGTGCTCTGAGGTTCTATTTAAATGAAACGACACAAACACAGACTGACACGCAGACTGACAGACAGACTGACACACAGACTGACAGACAGACAGATGTGCTACTTGCAGTTGCTATAATGCACTGACGTTTTGTCAGAAATCCCTTCAATGTGGGGACGTTTCTCACAAGGTCATTACAGTGGCGTACAAAAAAACCTGATAATTACCTGTATGCCCTAAGCATGCCTATATATTATTTATATTTATATATATTTATAGTCATATGTCTATTGTACCATAGCAGGGTAAGGAAAAGGGTTCAAGGGGAGGGGCTTACAGTGTGGAGTAGTTCCCGAAGAGACCTTTTTTAAAACTTTTTTTTTTTAAAAGAATAATTTGGCACTCAACGTAGGGCTGTGTAATTCCAAACCCCCCCTAATTTGGAATGTCCATCATATCTCAGTGCAGACCCACGGCTTTACTCAGCCACCCGTTTCTCCCTACGCACCATCGGCAAACTCCACCCGTTTCTCCCTACGCACCATCGGCAAACTCCACCCGTTTCTCCCAACGCACCATCGCCAAACTCCACTCGTTTCTCCCTACGCACCATCGGCAAACTCCACCCGTTTATCCCTACGCACTACTTCCAGCAGTGAAACCAGCAAACAAAGAATATCAACAACACCCTAAAATCTACACCCAGGAAAGGCATGCAGGTGGTCCTTCCTCAAAAACTATGTAACAAACAAACCGCAAACCTCACGATTAACTCAAACCACAAACCTTGTCATTAACTCAAACCACAAATCTCGTGATTAGCTCAAACCACAAACCTCGCGATTTACTCAAACAAACCGCAAACCTCGTGATTTACTCAAACAAACCGCAAACCTCGCGATTTACTCAAACAAACCGCAAACCTTGTGATTAGCTCACCCTCTACACTCTTCTCTCAGGTCTGTGGTTACTCATACATATTGCAAATATATCAGTATAATCATATGTTTCAGTATAATCATATGTTTTTGAATGCAAAGAGTCATTCAGGAGTATATTTAAATAAGGCAGCTGTATGTTTTGGTGGTCTTTGTAGGGTCTGTAGAGTTTTCCATGATCAGATGTGTGGTTGTCCACACAAAACACTTCATTAATATCTGTACTTTTAAACCCCTTCATTAATATCTGTACTTTAAACCCCTTCATTAATATCTGTACTTTTAAACCCCTTCATTAATATCTGTACTTTAAACCCCTTCATTAATATCTGTACTTTTAAACCCCTTCATTAATATCTGTACTTTAAACCCCTTCATTAATATCTGTACTTTTAAACCCCTTCATTAATATCTGTACTTTAAACCCCTTCATTAATATCTGTACTTTAAACCCCTTCATTAATATCTGTACTTTTAAACCCCTTCATTAATATCTGTACTTTTAAACCCCTTCATTAATATCTGTACTTTAAAACCCCTTCATTAATATCTGTACTTTTAAACCCCTTCATTAATATCTGTACTTTTAAACCCCTTCATTAATATCTGTACTTTAAAACCCCTTCATTAATATCTGTACTTTTAAACCCCTTCATTAATATCTGTACTTTTACCCGTTTTTGTTTTTTTCTTTTTTTGCAGGGAATGTTATCTACGTCATGCATGTCTTGTTTTATTGATATATTTATTTGTTGGTTAATATCTCTTCTAGTTCATTGTCTGGTTTAGTTCCTCAGTTCAATGTGACACACCAGAATGGGTGGAAATGTCATATTTTCAATCTTCTCAGGTAAATACAGATTTTGAAAGGATGAGTTGAGCCGGTTCCATGCCAGGGGACTCTTGTCAGGCAACACCCCTCATACGCTGCCCATCGCTGTGATTGGACGGAAACAGAGAAAGTGTTACAAACACAAACGTGTGTGTGTGTTTTTGTGAGGGTGTGCATGTATGTGCATGAGAGTGTTTAAGTATACTGTGTGCATGTATATGGTGTGTATGTGTGTGTGAATGTGTGTGTGTGTGTGTGTGTGCATGTATACTTTGCATATGTGCGTGTCATTGTGTATGTGTATATGTGTGTGTGTGTACGTGAGCATGTGTGCGTGAGTGTGTATGTGTGTGTGTAGGTATACTGTGTGTGTATGCGTGTGTGTGTATACATACCATGTGTATGTGTGTATGTATACTGTGTGTGTATGTGACACAGTGTGTATGTGTGTATGTATACTGTGTGAGTATGTGTATGTATATTGTGTGTGTATGTGACAGTGTGTATGTATACTGTATGAGTATATGTGTATGTATAATGTGTGTGTGTGTATGTGACACAGTGTGTATGTATACTGTAGGAGTATGTGTGTATGTATACTGTGTGTGTATGTGACAGTGTGTATGTATACTGTATGAGTATATGTGTATGTATAATGTGTGTGTGTGTATGTGACACAGTGTGTATGTATACTGTAGGAGTATGTGTGTATGTATACTGTGTGTGTATATGACAGTGTGTATGTATACTGTATGAGTATATGTGTATGTGTATGTGACACAGTGTGTATGTATACTGTAGGAGTATGTGTGTATGTATACTGTGTGTGTATGTATACTGTGTGTGTGTGTGTGCATGTATACTTTGCATATGTGCGTGTCATTGTGTATGTGTATATGTGTGTGTGTGTACGTGAGCATGTGTGCGTGAGTGTGTATGTGTATGTGTAGGTATACTGTGTGTGTATGCGTGTATACATACCATGTGTATGTGTGTATGTATACTGTGTGTGTATGTGACACAGTGTGTATGTGTGTATGTATACTGTGTGAGTATGTGTATGTATATTGTGTGTGTATGTGACAGTGTGTATGTATACTGTATGAGTATATGTGTATGTATAATGTGTGTGTGTGTATGTGACACAGTCTGTATGTATACTGTAGGAGTATGTGTGTATGTATACTGTGTGTGTATGTGACAGTGTGTATGTATACTGTATGAGTATATGTGTATGTGTATGTGACACAGTGTGTATGTATTCTGTAGGAGTATGTGTGTATGTATACTGTGTGTGTATGTATACTGTGTGTGTATATGACAGTGTGTATGTATACTGTATGAGTATATGTGTATGTGTATGTGACACAGTGTGTATGTGTACTGTAGGAGTATGTGTGTATGTATACTGTGTGTGTATGTATACTGTGTGTGTATATGACAGTGTGTATGTATACTGTATGAGTATATGTGTATGTATATTGTATGAATATGTGTGTATGTATACTGTGTGTATGTGTGTATGTATACTGTGTGTGTGTGTATGTGACACAGTGTGTATGTATACTGTAGGAGTATGTGTGTATGTATATTGTATGAATATGTGTGTATGTATACTGTGTGAGTATGTGTGTATGTATACTGTGTGTGTATGTGACAGTGTGTATGTATACTGTATGAGTATATGTGTATGTGTATGTGACACAGTGTGTATGTATACTGTAGGAGTATGTGTGTATGTATACTGTGTGTGTATGTGACAGTGTGTATGTATACTGTATGAGTATATGTGTATGTGTATGTGACACAGTGTGTATGTATACTGTAGGAGTATGTGTGTATGTATATTGTATGAATATGTGTGTATGTATACTGTGTGAGTATGTGTGTATGTATACTGTGTGTGTATGTGACACAGTGTGTATGTATACTGTATGAGTATGTGTATTGTGTGAGTATGTGTGTATGTATACTGTGTGAGTATGTGTGTGTATGTATACTGTGTGTGTGTGTGTATGTGACACAGTGTATATTTATACTGTATGAGTATGTGTATTGTGTGAGTATGTGTGTATGTATACTGTGTGAGTATGTGTATTGTGTGAGTATGTGTGTATATATACTGTGTGAGTATGTGTGTATGTATACTGTGTGAGTATGTGTGTATGTATACTGTGTGAGTATGTGTGTATGTATACTGTGTGAGTATGTGTGTATGTATACTGTGTGAGTATGTGTGTATGTATACTGTGTGTACTCACC
This sequence comes from Ilyophis sp. 1 JC-2022, assembly GCA_022702515.1. Classification (NCBI taxonomy): domain Eukaryota; kingdom Metazoa; phylum Chordata; class Actinopteri; order Anguilliformes; family Synaphobranchidae; genus Ilyophis; species Ilyophis sp. 1 JC-2022. The sequence goes on from CM040402.1 coordinate 129,546,027, forward strand.
TGAGACTACGCTGTAGACGATGATAATCAGCAGGCCCAGGATGATTGACACAATACTCAGAAGACGGGCTAGACGGCCCAGCCTCTTCGCTCCATCCACATCTCCCTGCTGCAGACTGTTCCTGGACTGGATACACAGGCCAGAGTCAGGCAGGTGTGTGTGTGTGCATCTGTGTGTGCCTGTGCATGTGTGTTTGTGTGTCTGTGTGTGCCTGTGTGTGTGTGTGTTTGTGTGTCTGTGTGTGCCTGTGTGTGTTTGTGTGTCTGTGTGTGCCTGTGTGTGTGTGCGTGTTTGTGTGTGCAGAGATGAGCAAAAATGCATTAAAATGTATCCCAATGAAATGTATCAAGATAAATGACAAATTACTGGTTTAATTAACAAAATGTACTTTCATTTTACATTCATTTGTATTTCCAAAATACAAAACTTCCTTTCATTTATTTAAATTGGCTTTGTTCAGTTACAAGCATTAGCCTGTTAGAAAACAAAATAGTATGAAAGCAAGTATGTGGAAGAAGAAGGGTTAGGGTTAGGGTTAGGGTTAGGGTTAGGCATCCAATGGCCTCTAAAACACTGGATTCAGAGCTTGGCTGGGCGGGACAGTTGAACGTGTGCTGTCGGCAGGCTGGCGCATCCATAAAGTGAGCTGCACGTCATGGGTCAAAACTGCACATCAGACACTGTGTTTGAAGTCTAGTGCTTTCTGAAAACTTACTGGATTTAGAATATAAATATTATGATAGTCAACATTTAGGGCTCTGTTTTTTTTTATCAATGGTGCAAGGCTCACGAGCGCACTGGGCGTGGCTACGGAATTTTGGTATCTTGGTGACCACAGGTGAGGTGCTCACAGCACACAGCGCTCTGTGCCGCTGGATTTGGGTGAATATTTTATTAGTGGGTGTGTTGCAGCTGGATTCAGTTATAGCCAATCAAATGATCTCTTCTCATTCCTTTTAAGATCCGTGCGCTTTTTGCCCCCCAGCATAAGGTGTACCACAGCACTGGAACACCAACAAAACGTTTCTCCCAAACTGACGTCCTCATGCGAGAGGTGCAGAGTCATTGTGGACGAATCTATGGCACCTCAAGCCCACCACCAAGAGCAGATGAACTGTCACGTCCAACAGGTCATATTTACCCTCCCACTGACACACCCCCAACAGCGCCTCCACTCTCACTGACACACCCCCAACAGCACCTCCCCTCCCACTGACACACCCCCAACAGCGCCTCCACTCCCACTGACACACCCCCAACAGCACCTCCCCTCTCACTGACATACCCCCAACAGCACCTCCCCTCCCACTGACACACCCCCAACAGCACCTCCCCTCCCACTGACACACTCCCAACAGCGCCTCCCCTCTCACTGACACACCCCCAACAGCGCCTCCCCTCTCACTGACACACCCCCAACAGCGCCTCCCCTCTCACTGACACACCCCCAACAGCACCTCCCCTCCCACTGACACACTCCCAACAGCGCCTCCCCTCTCACTGACACACCCCCAACAGCACCTCCCCTCTCACTGACACACCCCCAACAGCACCTCCCCTCCCACTGACACACCCCCATTGACACATACAGGACACATACAGGTGACATAGACACATACAGGACACATAGAGGTGACATAGTGACATACAGGATACATAGAGGTGACATAGTGACATACAGGATACATACAGTACAGGTGACATAGACACATAAAAGTGCAGGAGCAGAATGTGCAGCAGATTCTCCAGCAGTGTTATTGATCCAGACTCATTCAGAGTTACCTCTGATCCAGATTCATTCAGAGTTACCTCTGATCCAGACTCATTCAAAGTTACCTCTGATCCAGACTCATTCAGAGTTACCTCTGATCCAGATTCATTCAGAGTTACCTCTAATCCAGACTCATTCAGAGTTACCTCTGATCCAGATTCATTCAGAGTTACCTCTGATCCAGACTCATTCAAAGTTGCCTCTGATCCAGACTCATTCAGAGTTACCTCTGATCCAGACTCATTCAAAGTTACCTCTCATCCAGACTCATTCAGAGTTGCCTCTGATCCAGATTCATTCAGAGTTACCTCTGATCCAGACTCATTAAGAGTTACCTCTGATCCAGATTCATTCAGAGTTACCTCTGATCCAGACTCATTCAAAGTTACCTCTGATCCAGACTCATTCAGAGTTACCTCTGATCCAGATTCATTCAGTTACCTCTGATCCAGATTCATTCAGAGTTACCTCTAATCCAGACTCATTCAGCGTTACCTCTGATCCAGATTCATTCAGAGTTACCTCTGATCCAGACTCATTCAGAGTTACCTCTGATCCAGACTCATTCAAAGTTAACTCTCATCCAGACTCATTCAGAGTTGCCTCTGATCCAGATTAATTCAGAGTTACCTCTGATCCAGACTCATTCAGAGTTACCTCTGATCCAGACTCATTCAAAGTTACCTCTGATCCAGACTCATTCAGAGTTACCTCTGATCCAGACTCATTCAGAGTTACCTCTGATCCAGATTCATTCAGAGTTACCTCTGATCCAGACTCATTCAGAGTTACCTCTGATCCAGATTCATTCAGAGTTACCTCTGATCCAGACTCATTCAGAGTTACCTCTGATCCAGACTCATTCAGAGTTACCTCTGATCCAGACTCATTCAGAGTTACCTCTGACCCAGATTCATTCAGAGTTACCTCTGATCCAGACTCATTCAAAGTTACCTCTGATCCAGATTCATTCAGAGTTACCTCTGATCCAGACTCATTCAGAGTTACCTCTGATCCAGACTCATTCAAAGTTACCTCTGATCCAGACTCATTCAGAGTTACCTCTGATCCAGACTCATTCAGAGTTACCTCTGATCCAGATTCATTCAGAGTTACCTCTGATCCAGATTCATTCAGAGTTACCTCTCATCCAGACTCATTCAGAGTTACCTCTCATCCAGACTCATTCAGAGTTACCTCTGATCCAGACTCATTCAGAGTTACCTCTGATCCAGACTCATTCAGAGTTACCTCTCATCCAGACTCATTCAGAGTTACCTCTCATCCAGACTCATTCAGAGTTACCTCTGATCCAGACTCATTCAGAGTTACCTCTGATCCAGACTCATTCAGAGTTACCTCTCATCCAGACTCATTCAGAGTTACCTCTCATCCAGACTCATTCAGAGTTACCTCAGCTCTAGCATTGCCTGCCAGGCTTTTCTATATTCTCACAGATAGAAAGCCTGTCCAGAAAAAACACTGCATTTGGAAATTAAGCCTGAGGAACCCATTACACCCACCCCCTGTCATTGATTTAATATAACAAATCACAACTGGAGAAGAGCAGTTCAGAATTGGTCTGCCGATGGTCAGCGTCTGACTAAAAACATTTTTGCTGAGAAAATGAAAAAAAATACTATCGGGCTGAGCTGCGGAAATGTACCTCCAAAATTGCTCCCTCTAACATGTATTTAAACCAAAATATTGTGCATATTATAAGATATAAAGACTGAATTAGCACTCAATGCTATGGCACAGGAATCCCTAATCACAGAAAATATGTACCCAACCCTAACCCTAACCCAACAGCCTGCAGGTACTCCTTATTTTGTGCAAAAAATGAGCTGGAATGTTAATTAAATGTAATTGTAGCTAATGCTTCAGCTGGTCTGCATTAATGTTACAGACAACCAAAATTGTTATTCTTAGCATCAGACCACTGTATAGACTTACACACATGTTTGCATTATAAATGGACTGCACTTACAGGTGCAGCTCAAAAAATTTGAATATCGTGAAAAAGTTAAATATTTTTTGTCACTCATTTCAGCAAGTGAAACTCATATATTATATAGATTCATTACACCTAGAGTGAAATATTTAAAGCTTTTATTTCTTGTAATTTTGATGATTATGGCTTACAGCTAATGAAAACCCAAATTCAGTGTCTCGGGAAATTAGAATATTGTGAAAAAGTTCAATATTGGAAACTCATGGTGTCACACTCTAATCAGCTAATGAACTCAAAACACCTGCAAAGGTTTCCTGAGCCTTTAAATGGACTCTCAGTCTGGTTCAGTAGGCTACACAATCATGGGGAAGACTGCTGACTTGACAGATGTCCAGAAGACAGTCATTGACACCCTCCACAAGGAGGGTAAGCCACAAAAGGTCATTGCTAAAGAAGCTGGTTGTTCACAGAGTGCTGTATCCAAGCATATTCATAGAAAGTTGAGTGGAAGGAAAAAGTGTGGTAGGAAAAGGTGCACAAGCAACAGGGATAACCACAGCCTTGAGAGGATTGTCAAGCAAAATCCATTCAAGAATTTGGGGGAGCTTCACAAGGAGTGGACTGAGGCTGGAGTCAGTGCATCAAGAGCCACCACGCACAGACGAATCCAGGACATGGGCTACAAATGTCGCATTCCTCATGTCAAGCCACTCCTGAACCAGAGACAACGTCAGAAGCGTCTTACCTGGGCTAAGGAGAAAAAGAACCGGACTGTTGCTCAGTGGTCCAAAGTCCTCTTTTCAGATGAAAGTAAATTTTGCATTTCATTTGGAAATCAAGGTCCCAGAGTCTGGAGGAAGAGTGGAGAGGCACAGAATCCACGTTGCTTGAAGTCCAGTGTGAAGTTTCCACAGTCAGTGATGATTTGGGGTGCCATGTCCACTGTGTTTTCTGAAGTCCACAGTCAACGCAGCCATCTACCAGAAAATTTTAGAGCACTTCATGCTTCCTTCTGCTGACAAGCTTTATGGAGATGCTGATTTCATTTTCCAGCAGGACTTGGTACCTGCCCACACTGCCAAAAGTACCAAAAGCTGGTTCAATGACTATGGTATTACTGTGCTTGATTGGCCAGCAAACTCGCCTGACCTGAACCCCATAGAGAATCTATGGGGTATTGTCATGAGGAAGATGAGAGACACCAGACCCAACAATGCAGACGACCTGAAGGCCGCTATCAAAGCAACCTGGGCTTCCATTACACCTCAGCAGTGCCACAGGCTGATCGCCTCCATGCCACGCCGCATTGATGCAGTAATTCATGCAAAAGGAGCCCCAACCAAGTATTGAGTGCATAGAAATGAACATACTTTTCAGAAGGCTGACATTTCTGTTTAAAATATCCTTTTTTATTGATCTTATGTAATATTCTAATTTTCTGAGTCACTGAATTTGGGTTTTCATTAGCTGTAAGCCATAATCATCAAAATTACAAAAAATAAAAGCTTGAAATATTTCACTCTAGGTGTAATGAATCTATATAATATATGAGTTTCACTTTCTGACATGAGTGACAAAAAATATTGAACTTTTTCACAATATTCTAATTTTTTGAGCTGCACCTGTATATAGTGCCTTTATCCAAAGCGCTTTACAATGGCCTCTCAATCACCCGTTCACACACACATTCACACACCAATGGTGGCAGCCACCATGCAAGGCGCTGGGCTGCTCATTGGGAGCAATTTGGGGTTCAGTGTCTTGCCCAAGGACACTTCGACATGTGGACAGGAGGAGCCGGGGATCAAACCACCAACCCTGCGATCAGCGGACGACCCGCTCTACCTCCTGAGCCACAGCCATACAGCTGTATCCATTATCCATTATTCTGGATGTAAACTGAAGCAATGCAGGTGAAATACCTCGCTCAAGGGTACAACGGCATTGTCCCCCCAGGGAATCAAACCTTTAGATTACGAGCCGAGTTGCCGAGTCGTTATATTACACTGCTGCCCTTCTACATCATTCATCCCTATCAAAAATTGACAAAAAACAAAATTCTCTTTTTTTGTTGCTGGTTGAGCCCAAAGGTCTCTTGTGTTTTCTGCTATAATTGTCTTTATAATTTAAATTCAGATACTTCACTTGCGCTTCAATGACGGCTAACAAAGAGCGAAACTGTTTTTTGGTCAGATGTTTTGGCGTTTATTTTTAGTGAGTAAACTGCAAACCATGGGCCAGTTTAGTAAATCAAACTGACTGGGCAGCAGGTATGTTTGTCTCTCTTAATAGGAGCAAAGCTAAGTCGCCACATTGTCAGCAAACGTGGCTGATCTTTCAAGAAGTTAGAAATAGGGAGCTGTGTTTATCCAGTGCTAAAGTAGCCATCCTACATTCCTGAATGAACTTCACAATTTCAGACAGTATGCTGAGGGGACAGTATGCTGAGGGGACAGTTTGCTGAGGGGACAGTATGCTGAGGGGACAGTATGCTGAGGGGACAGTATGCTGAGGGGACAGTATGCTGAGGGGACAGTTTGCTGAGGGGACAGTTTGCTGAGGGGACAGTATGCTGAGGGGACAGTATGCTGAGGGGACAGTACAGTATGCTGAGGGGCGGGTTTCCTATCGGAGAACAAAACTCCGCCCCCCCCCCATAAGTACTGTTAGTCTGCCCCTCCTATCCTGTCCTTATGATCTCTTTAGATTTAATTCACTAACATTTTCACAAATGTACAGAAGTGTGATTAACTGTAGGGCAGGGTGGTATTATATATGAGGTATGGTAGAGTTAAAATCATCATAAAACGTGGCATTGATTCACTGGCTGGGGTGGAAGATGTATTTTCCAAGGGACTGAAAAAATTGAGTGTGTGTGTGCGTGCGTGTGTGTGTGTGTGTGTGTGTGTGCGTGTGTGTGTGTGTGTGCGTATATAAGAGTGAGTGTTTATGAATGTACATATGGGTTAGGGGGAGGGGTAGGGGTTAGAGGGGGGAGGGCTTAGCGTGTTGTGTTCAGGAGAAAGTGAGCTGAATCAATTACACAGCCTATGTCTGTGCTGTGTGACACACCTGTGTGTACAATCATAGACGGAAAAGACACACACATACACGCACATGCACACACACATGCCCACAGACACACTCGCACATGCGAACACACACACACATGAACAAACACACGCGCACACACACACACACACAGAAACAACAGGCCCTGTAGGCCATATTTCATGGCTCTTTGTGCAGAGGCTGCAGTTATATATTGTGTTTGACCCAGAGAGAGCAGCCTACGCAATAAAAGCCAATTACACTCCCTCTCCACCCCCCATGATTGCTATGCATTTTGCATTTTTAAATCCACAGATTGTGCACCTCTTTCCCTCACCCCTCACCTGTGTGTATACTGCTGTGCTTGTGTGCTTACTTAGTCTCCATAGTAACACAGTCTACACAGTGTCAAAATCCCCATAGTAACACAGTCTACACAGTGGCACAATCCCCATAGCGACACAGTCTACACAGTGTCACAATCCTCATAGCGACACAGTCTACACAGTGGCACAGTCTCCATAGCATACAGTCTGCACAGTGTCACAATCCCCATAGCGACACAGTCTACACAGTGTCACAATCCTCATAGCGACACAGTCTACACAGTGGCACAGTCTCCATAGCATACAGTCTGCACAGTGTCACAATCCCCATAGCGACACAGTCTACACAGTGTCACAATCCTCATAGCGACACAGTCTACACAGTGGCACAGTCTCCATAGCGTACAGTCTGCACTGTGGCACAGTCTCCATAGCGACACAGTGGCACAGTCTCCATAGTAACACAGTCTATGCAGTGGCACAGTCTCCATAGCATACAGTCTACACAGTGGCACAGTCTCCATAGCATACAGTCTGCACAGTGTCACAATCCCCATAGCGACACAGTCAACACTGTGGCACAGTCTTCATAGTAACACAGTCAACACTGTGGCACAATCTCAATAGCAACACAGTCAACACTGTGGCACAATCTCCATAGTAACACAGTGGCACAGTTTCCGTAGTGACACAGTCTACACAGTGGCATAGTTTCCATAGTGACGCAGTCTACACAGTAGCACAGTCTCCATAGCATACAGTCTGCACAGTGGCACAGTCTCCATAGCGTACAGTATACACAGTGGCACAGTCTCTATAGTAACACAGTCTGCACAGTGGCACAGTCTCCATAGTAACACAGTCTACACAGTGGCACAGTCTCCATAATGACACAGTCAACACTGTGGCACAGTCTCCATAGTATCACAGTCAACACAGTGGCACAGTTTCCGTAGTGACACAGTCTACACAGTGGCACAGTTTTCATAGTGACGCAGTCTACATAGTGGCACAGTTTCCATAGTGATACAGTATACACAGTGGCACAGTTTTCATAGTGACGCAGTCTACATAGTGGCACAGTTTTCATAGTGACGCAGTCTACATAGTGGCACAGTTTTCATAGTGACGCAGTCTACATAGTGGCACAGTTTTCATAGTGACGCAGTCTACATAGTGGCACAGTTTCCATAGTGATACAGTGTACACAGTGGCACAGTCTCCAAAGTGACACAGTGTACACACTGGCACAGTCTCCATAGTGACACAGTCTACACAGTAGCACAGTCTGCATATTGTGTAGATCTGTGTGGTGACTAGATTTGTGCAGATTCAAACATAACCAAACAAGGGGAGAACATGGCTGCTTCACACATGTGTGTAACGTTGCAACAAATTGGTCCTAATTAGTTCAATTAAATATTCAGTCATCACCACATCTCAGGAGACGGACAGCAGCTTAAAATGACTTGGAAGAATTTTTGTTTGTTTTGTATTGTAATGAGAGTCGCAGTCTGGTGCCCGGGATAATCATTCAGACAGAGAACCCGTTTTCTATCCCCGTGCGTCAATCGCGAGCGCTGTAAACCACCTATAGCTCTGCCTGCGCGCGCTCTAGTGCACCCCCAGCTCCAGGCGTTGTTCCACGCTGCCCTGGGTATAGCCTACCGCCGTGGCTGATTCATTGTGACAGGGCATTCATATTTTAAAGAAATGGGATGTCGGCAGCGAGCTGAGGAACTCCTCGTTCTCATTCCATCCGTACTCGCGCTGCTTTATCACCGTCTCTGGCTTGTGAGTTTACAGACCGTGGAGGCAGATTTCATGTGGCTACTGTACATCCGTAATGAAACATAACATATAGGAGAGACAGCCCCTCATACCACTGCTGTCAAGCCTGCGTCAACAGTCCTTATAAATTATGGTAATATGAGCATGCGATATCTATATTAATTACCTGCCCTGTATATGACCGCTTTTATTTAATTTCTGGACATTTTTATTTTGCGCTCACCCTCCAGCCATTCAGATTAATGCACGCACGCACTGGACCAAATGGCATTCCATTTGCGTTACATACAGCGCCAGCGACACATATCGAACTGTCAACATTAATTGCGCAAATCCCTCTTCGTGCTTTTAGCCAATAGAGCCTCATAAGGCCACCACACCCTGCACGCGCCTTGACACTACAAATCAGCACAATCTCTCTGTTTTTATGACGCTTTTATTGTCCACGAGGAAACTATTGTGTGGCGCAAAACTGGGCTTTTTATTTCAGAAAGAGCCTGTGTGAATGGGTTAGGCAATTTTGTGAAGTGGATAAAATCGAAAATTTGAAAATCTCCATTTTAAAGTCCAGCATATGGGTAGGAAGCCATCGTGCTATGGGTCGGGTAGTTTCTCAGATTCAGCGCTTTACATTAACCCATTCTTTTTCAACTCATGTAGCTTCTTAAAAGCAACGTCATTCAGCTACCCACAGCTTGTTCCAGCGAATAGATATAACCGAAGGGAAGGGGAGGGGCTATTGCCAACAATGGCGTAATAGTTGTTAAATAGTTCGAATTTTGCTAAATGATTTCATTCTTTCTACAAACTAATGAATGCATTTAACTATAAATTTATTTAGCCAATTCCTTCAATCAGTGATTCCCACACATAGGCTAGTTGTAATTTTGTTCTTGAAAAATATCATGACATTGTGTGTTTTTTGGCGTAGGCTATTTAGCCTAGGCTATAGGCAATACAGCATATCATACGTATGTGTAGATATGTAATATAATTTATTAAAAGGTAGAACAAACATAACTAGCCTAGCTATCAATATAGGCTATTTGTATTCCCGCTCTTCACGTGCCAGAAAAACCTGTGTCCTGTCAAAAAAATAGGCTACCGGATCGACGCGACATGCTAAAATATTTTTTTACAAAACATTTTGTTTACAAACATTCCAAAAGATGTCCCTTAATGCCTAATACCATATACTACACTATCTTTATACTACATTCTGTGATTTCGCTGTAGCATACAAATTTTCAATATCTGAGATAATCCATCACAGATTCTGCTTGGTCGGGTCGTTGAAAGTGATTTAGAAAGAGAGGGTATCCACCTACAGCCGCTGGAAACTCGTGTAAAGTGTGGAGGGCATTAGAGTGTGGAGGGCATTAGAGTGTGGAGGGCATTAGTTCAGATGCGAGCATAAACTACATCATTGTTTTGGACTCACATACTGTGGAATTTTACACCAAAGGCTACAATTACACTGAAAGCGCGGTTTAGTGAATTAATTAAGGTTCTGGGTGGGGATCTACTCTCGGAGCTCAATCTCGACAGGCAATTTACATTGCCAACGCCATTGTTTTCAAACCATATGACCATATTGAAATCTTCAATTATCAGGGTAGGTTGTAGAACGTACATTGTTTCAAAATTTGCTGTAGTATTTCCCCCCTCTCTCTCTGTGCTGTGATGTGTGTGTGTGTGTGTGTGTGTGTGTATGTGGAAACAGGGGAGGGGTGTTACCGCTCTATGGACGTTTTAATTAATCTAATTTAACTCGATTGCGTTTAATTATGGGACAGCAATTTAATGAGAAACTCGAATATTACAATCGCAATGTAAAATATACCCCACCTCATCACACTGCTGACAACAATAGAAGATAACCATGACAGAAGAACGGTTGGAAGGCTATAGCATTTGCGACAGATGAGTTTCCCTTACCATAATAGAGTACACGAGCGCAACGATGTTGACGGGCCAGACCGGGCAGAAGCAGGATATTATGGCCATTATCAGATAGTCTCGCGGTTTCGGCTGTTCCTGGTTCCCTGTTGAAGAAGTGCGGCTTAAACTGGCCCGGGACGGGGAGCGAGGAGTGCCTCCGAGTTGACCCACAGACCCCGACTGGAGCGGCACGCTGTGCCCATTTTGGTCCGTATCCGGAGATTTGTCGCTCCCCGTGCTGACCGTGAAGGATCCGGGGAGCTTCGTGCCATTCCCCCCGGTAGGTTCGGTGGTCGTGACAGCGAGAAGTTTCTCCGTCTCTTGGGCCTCAGTGGGTTGCGTAGATCCATTCTCTCCCAAGGCGGTTTTCTCAAACTCTGCGTCTGTGTTGATGGCCATTATTCAACTCAATTAGCCCCACTTCAGGAAGAAACGCCGAGCTTGTATACAGCAATTATTTAAAATGTAACAGTCCTGTCCCAAAGTCTTTGTAAAATGCTAAATTTCCATAATTTAGCAAGTATGTATTGCTCACCTTTTACGTATTATTTTAAACGACTTTCTTTTTCTATACTCAGAAAAAAAGTAAAGTGAAATATTTCTTTGGACATTAATATTTTGGAGTCTGTTCAAACAATGAAATGTCCCAGTTTGAAGATAAACCAGTTCCGCGCGATGAAATATAACTCTGATCAATCAATGCTGACTCTAACGATAACAAAGGGAAACACCATGGACATCTTTCTTCCGTAATCGAATGCGATGAAATTGCTTCCGTTCTGCGGTTGCAGTCAAACCCACCGTGAGCAGCAAACGATCTCCTTTTAAATGTGCACGCGCTTTCTCCGTACAGACCAGCAGAACAAGCTTTCAACGAGCTGTCTCGCGCTGAGTGTTTCAAATTCTATAACCGAATTTCAGAAATTAATGTTTACTTGTGAAACTTTTCTTCTCGGTAATAATCAAACGAAAGAATGCAAGTTTTTGTTGCGCAGTGAGCTCGCAAATTGAACCTGCGTGCTTGTGGGGAGTGTGTCACGCTGCAACAGCAGCAGAGCGACTGGGCTGAACTGGTCGAGCGCGCGGCGTTCCCTCAGCATCAGCACCAGTATAAGAAGAGGCCAGTGCGAGACCGTGCGGGATAGGGCGGGTTCTTTATGCAGCACCCCTCCCCTGGGACATGCTATACCGCTGTGCATTCAGTTAAACATTTATCGTGTAGCTCGAGACCATGCATTTGTCAATTTGTCGAATCAATTGAAGAACTTTAAAAAAACGCGAGGGCATGCTTGAAAGAACAGCCGATATTTTCTTCCAGCACTTAATCAGCATTAGGAAACGCGCTGACTTTCTTATGGTAAAGTTGTGTTTATCGCTGAATAACACAGATAGCCTAATGCCGAAGCAATTATTCGACGTTAATCACTGAAATAAAATGCGTCGCATAGCAGCCTACGTTGAAATTATTCTAAATTAATCATTCCCATAAAAGTGACAGTGAATTGGGCTAGTGGTATAGCCTACTTGACAAAATGATGTTTAGAGTGAATTCAATATAGTGGAACCTTTAAACGGGCTGCCATTGTTTTGTGTACATTTTGTTTACAAGTGTAATTCCGTAGTATATCGGATTTCCTTATCTGTTTGCTTTGTTTCCTGGGTGAGTGTGGCCAGCAGAAAAGCCCCCGTGAAATATGATCTCTGTGCTCGTGCCGCACCAGTGGAGGTGAGCATCCCTTGAACAAAGGCGCGCCGGCTGCGGGGATTCCCCCACTGGAAAAGCGAGCTGTCTATGACGTAGCCAAATGTTGTTATCGAACCAGTCCCCGTGTGTCCTTCAGACCTGTCCACGTCAGCTGTTTCTCGAGACCCTTGTTTTCACTCATCCAGCTGTTTCTCGAGACCCCTGTTTTCACTCCTCCTGTCTTTTCATTCCCTCCAGTCTTTCTTCCATTTCATATGGACAGGAAGGGAAGCCTCTGTTTGCCTGGGGTACAGTGACTCTAATATTCAACATGGTACCTCCATGAGGTGTGGGGGGGGGGGGGGCACTGCCACATATAGCACATAACGCTGTGTGAGTTGTGTGTGTGTGAGCTGTGTGTGTGTGAGCTGTGTGTGTGAGTTGTGTGTGTGCGAGCTGTGTGTGTGAGCTGTGTGTGTGTGAGCTGTGTGTGTGAGCTGTGTGTGTGTGAGCTGTGTGTGTGTGAGCTGTGTGTGTGTGAGCTGTGTGTGTGAGCTGTGTGTGTGTGAGCTGTGTGTGTGTGAGCTGTGTGTGTGTGAGCTGTGTGTGTGAGCTGTGTGTGTGTGAGTTGTGTGTGTGTGAGCTGTGTGTGTGAGCTGTGTGTGTGTGAGCTGTGTGTGTGTGAGCTGTGTGTGTGTGAGTTGTGTGTGTGTGAGCTGTGTGTGTGTGAGCTGTGTGTGTGTGAGCTGTGTGTGTGTGAGCTGTGTGTGTGTGAGCTGTGTGTGTGAGCTGTGTGTGTGTGAGCTGTGTGTGTGTGAGCTGTGTGTGTGTGAGCTGTGTGTGTGTGAGCTGTGTGTGTGAGCTGTGTGTGTGTGAGCTGTGTGTGTGTGAGCTGTGTGAACTGTGGGGCATGATCGTAATCTCCAACCCATCACATTCTTGTCCGGCATTTCTTCTCTTCCCATCTGAGGTACAGTGACTCTAATATTCAACATAGTACCCCCATGGTCCCTGTACCCCCATAGTCCCTGTACCCCCATAGTCCCTGTACCCCAATAGTCCCTGTACCCCCATGGTCCCTGTACCCCCATAGTCCCTGTACCCCCATAGTCCCTGTACCCCCATGGTCCCTGTACCCCCATGGTCCCTGTACCCCCATAGTCCCTGTACCCCCATGGTCCCTGTACCCCCATAGTCCCTGTACCCCCATAGTCCCTGTACCCCCATGGTCCCTGTACCCCCATAGTCCCTGTACCCCCATGGTCCCTGTACCCCCATGGTCCCTGTACCCCCATAGTCCCTGTACCCCCATAGTCCCTGTACCCCCATGGTCCCTGTACCCCCATAGTCCCTGTACCCCCATAGTCCCTGTACCCCCATAGTCCCTGTACCCCCATAGACCCTGTACCCCCATGGTCCCTGTACCCCCATGGTCCCTGGGGGGAAGGGGGTACAGAATGGCGAGAACGCCATGGCGCCATGTGTGATTACGAAAATATAATATACGCACAAATATAAACGTACACTTATCTCAGTGTACAAGATATCACTGATTGAGCGAATCCACAAACATACAGAAAATACATCTAATGATGATTTGCTGTGGCGATCTGCACAGAATATTTAATGTCAGAATCTCAGTTTCTTTCTGTGAGTGACATTTATGGATGAAACATTAATGCGGTCTGTTGCAGTCTCTTTTATTAAACTGATAAAAAAAGAGACAGAGAAGTGCTTCATTAAGATTCTGCAGTGAAAGGGTAAATGTTTCGGTACAGATCGAGAGCAATCCTACCCTGAGGGATGGGTACAGCTACTGCCCCGCACATCAGTATGGAATGGGGTCGGATCCCTGACACAGCAGTGTGGGATGGGGTCAGATCCCTGGGTTAGAACATGCCCTTGTATTTGAGCCTGTCCTCCTCTTTCTTCTCCTCCATCCGCATGTTCAGCACCTGCACCTCCCTCCGAACCACCTTCTGCATCCCCGGGTCCAGATCCAGAACCTTCTGGAAGTCTGCGTGGGCCTCCGCCTCATTCCACACCTCCACGTGGGCCTTCGCCCGCAGGTAATAAGCCTTCATAACTCCTGAGAAGAAGAGAAAAAGATGGAGGGAGGGAGAGATAGAGGGATGAAGGGATGAAGACAGAGGGATGGAGGGAGGACAAGATAGAGGAAGAGAGAGAGGGATGATGAGAGAGAGAGAGATGGAGGGAGGGAGAGAGAGGTGGAGAGAGGAAGAGATAGAGGGATGGAGGGAGGACGAGATAGAGAAAGAGAGAGAGGGATGATGAGAGAGAGAGAGATGGAGGGAGGGAGAGAGAGGTGGAGAGAGGAAGAGATAGAGGGATGGAGGGAGGACGAGATAGAGGAAGAGAGAGAGGGATGATGAGAGAGATTTTCACTCTGGTGTAGATATCACCTGATAACATCATTAATCATTACATCACTAATTTGTTAACATATCACTTTTGCCAGCCAATCACATATCACTGACAGAGATGGGCAGATCGATGCATGATTGTGATATAATGCACATTAGAACGTTAGAAAAGGGATGATGGCCATTCAGCCCAACTTGGCTTGTCTTTTTTTTCTTCTTTTTTTTTGAGAGTGCACCAATCAATCATCAACCAATCAATCATCAACCAATCAATCATCAACCAGTCAATCATCAACCAGTCAATCATCAACCAATCAATCATCAACCAGTCAATCATCAACCAATCAATCATCAACCAGTCAATCATCAACCAGTCAATCATCAACCAATTAATCATCAACCAGTCAATCATCAACCAATCAATCATCAACCAGTCAATCATCAACCAATCAATCATCAACCAGTCAATCATCAACCAGTCAATCATCAACCAGTCAATCATCAACCAATCAATCATCAACCAGTCAATAATCAACTAATCAATCATCAACCAGTCAATCATAAACCAATCAATCATCAACCAGTCAATCATCAACTAATCAATCATCAACCAGTCAATCATCAACCAGTCAATCATCAACCAATCAATCATCAACCAGTCAATCATCAACCAATCAATCATCAACCAGTCAATCATCAACCAATCAATCATCAACCAATCAATCATCAACCAGTCAATCATCAACCAATCAATCATCAACCAATCAATCATCAACCAGTCAATCATCAACCAATCAATCATCAACCAGTCAATCATCAACCAGTCAGTCATCAACCAATCAATCATCAACCAGTCAATCATCAACCAATCAATCATCAACCAGTCAATCATCAACCAATCAATCATCAACCAGTCAATCATCAACCAGTCAATCATCAACCAGTCAATCATCAACCAATCAATCATCAACCAATCAATCATCAACCAGTCAATCATTAACAGAGACGGATGTTTAGGGTTAGGGTTAGGGTTAGGTTAGGGTAGGGTTATGGTTAGAAACAGAGACGGATGTTTAGGGTTAGGGTAGGGTTAGGGTAGGGTTAGGGTAGGGTTAGGGTTAGGGTAGGGTTAGGGTAGGTTAGGGTAGGTTAGGGTAGGGTTAGGGTAGGGTTAGGGTAGGTTAGGGTAGGGTTAGGGTAGGGTTAGGGTTAGAAACAGAGACGGATGTTTAGGGTTAGGGTAGGTTAGGGTTAGGGACAGACATCAGCTGTATTCAGACGGAAATACGTCAGGAAGCCTATGGGACATGCATTGAGAAAGAACAACCTGAATATATTCATCCTGACATGAATATTTAAGCAGTACACAGGAATCAAACAAAACAACTATCCTGAGAGCTAACTCAAAAGCACGCTAGCCACATAGCCAGCCAGTCTATTTATCAATCATATAAGAAAATATGACAGCATAAAAAAATTCAATAACTGTTAATTATTCAAACTGGCAAGGTTATGACCCAAACAAATGTCAAGTGTACTTTATAAATATGCATGAGGAAGGACCACTTAAAGAAGAGAGAATTATGATCACATTTGCATTTTCACTGGACTGCCCAGTATCACTAATTCAATATATTTTCAAATATATAGCTTATATGCAAAATATCTTACTTGTGGCAAGGCTTGAAAATATCCCTATTCAAACCAGAATATTACTTTCGCTGCCTAAATGGTGACACAGATGTACTTTTGTCAACCTGTGATTATCTCTATATGGGTTAATACAGGAAAAATGTATACTAGTGACATCACTTCCTGTCCATGTTCCATGCAAAATCATGGTGGCAGTCATTTAGAACTATCAATCATGTAGACCTGTCAAAATAGCGCTCAGAGCTGCTTTGTATGGGCACTGTGCGTATAAACTGAAAAACTGTAGCTGCAATCCTTATGTCTTGTATATAAAATATAAAAAGCTATTTCTGTCACATTTGCCACGCCCTCAGTGCAACCATCTCCCTGTTGAAATCTAACTAAGATGGGCTCCTCAGAGAGCCTGTGGTGTTTATGTCTTGCAATCAGCTGCCCCCATGGGGGACATGGAGCAGAGAATGCTGGGATATATCAGACACAACAAACCATAACCTATGCCCTGCACAGAATCCCCTAACCTATGCCCTGCACAGAGTCCCCTAACCTACGCCCTGCACAGAGTCCCCTAACCTACGCCCTGCACAGAGTCCCTTAACCTACGCCCTGCACAGAGTCCCCTAACCTACGCCCTGCACAGAGTCCCCTAACCTACGCCCTGCACAGAGTCCCCTAACCTACGCCCTGCACAGAGTCCCTTAACCTACGCCCTGCACAGAGTCCCATAACCTATGCCCTGCACAGAGTCCCCTAACCTATGCCCTGCACAGAGTCCCCTAACCTACGCCCTGCACAGAGTCCCCTAACCTATGCCCTGCACAGAGTCCCCTAACCTATGCCCTGCACAGAGTCCCCTAACCTACGCCCTGCACAGAGTCCCCTAACCTACGCCCTGCACAGAGTCCCCTAACCTACGCCCTGCACAGAGTCCCCTAACCTACGCCCTGCACAGAGTCCCCTAACCTATGCCCTGCACAGAGTCCCCTAACCTACGCCCTGCACAGAGTCCCCTAACCTACGCCCTGCACAGAGTCCCCTAACCTACGCCCTGCACAGAGTCCCCTAACCTACGCCCTGCACAGAGTCCCCTAACCTACGCCCTGCACAGAGTCCCCTAACCAAGCCATGCACAGAGTCAGACTCATTCTCCCTCTGAACGGAAAACATCAAAGCTTTTTTCCACCCAAATCGCCCACAGCATGAGCCAGTCATGCACTGCTGACCTGGGTGCTGGTTGATGATGGGGCAGCAGTGTGGTATAATGGTTAAGGAACTGGGTTTGTAACCGAAAGGTTGCCGGTTCGATTCCCAGGTCGGACACTGCCGTTGTACCCTTGAGCAAGGTACTTCACCTGCATTGCTTCAGTATATATCCAAAAAATGCTGTGTAAGTCGCTCTGGATAAGAGCGTCTGCTAAATGCCTATAATGTAATGTAATGTAATGATGTCAGTGGTGTGCTTTATGACCTCACAATACTGACCTGGGTATTGGATATAGACAGCCCCGTGTTGGGCGCCAAATTATTAAAAAAATAAAATAAAATGCTGACCTGGGTGCTGGTTAATGATGTCAGTGGAATACTCTATGACCTCATAATACTGACCTGGGTGCTGGTCGATGATGTCAGTGGTGTGCTCGATGACCTCATAATACTCTTCTACACGTAGCAGGCACTGGCAGTAATTGAGCGTGAGAGTGTGCGCCATCTTTTCCAGCTTCAGCCAAGGAGCCTCCCATGCCTTCTCCTTGGGTCAAAGGTCACAGAGATTACACACATGCTCTCACACACACACACACACACACACACACACACACACACACACACACAGACAGTGATCCTGAGCCCGAATACCTTGGTTTGTATGTTTTTGATGCAGATGATAGCCTCCTTGTACTTGTTGGAGGCCTCCTGGTAACGGCCCAGTTTGAAGAGCTTGTTTCCCTGACCATGGAGCAGTGGCACCACCTTTAGCCTCTCCTCATCGCTCAGAGCCCAAGACTCGCGGTCATACTCACTCGGCTGCTCCACCTGCTGGCCAAACAGCAGCATTACCACAGATGCAGCACCGCACACACCAAACACCCAAACAGAAAAACTGAACTAACAAATATAGATGCACACAAACACACAATAAACTAGCACACTGACCACACACAAACACACAATAAACTAGCACACTGACCACACACAAACACACAATAAACTAGCACACTGACCACACACAAACACACAATAAACTAGCACACTGACCGCACACAAACACACAATAAACTAGCACACTGACCATGCACAAACACACAATAAACTAGCACACTGACCACACACAAACACACAATAAACTAGCACACTGACCACACACAAACACACAATAAACTAGCACACTGACCATGCACAAACACACAATAAACTAGCACACTGACCGCACACAAACAGACAATAAACTAGCACACTGATCGCACACAAACACACAATAAACTAGCACACTGACCACACACAAACACACAATAAACTAGCACACTGACCGCACACAAACACACAATAAACTAGCACACTGACCACACACAAACGCACAATAAACTAGCACACTGACCGCACACAAACGCACAATAAACTAGCACACTGACCGCACACAATAAACTAGCACACTGACCGCACACAAACACACAATAAACTAGCACACTGACCGCACACAAACACACAATAAACTAGCACACTGACCATGCACAAACACACAATAAACTAGCACACTGACCACACACAAACACACAATAAACTAGCACACTGACCACACACAAACACACAATAAACTAGCACACTGACCACACACAAACACACAATAAACTAGCACACTGACCACACACAAACACACAATAAACTAGCACACTGACCACACACAAACACACAATAAACTAGCACACTGACCACACACAAACACACAATAAACTAGCACACTGACCGCACACAAACACACAATAAACTAGCACACTGACCGCACACAAACACACAATAAACTAGCACACTGACCACACACAAACACACAATAAACTAGCACACTGACCACACACAAACACACAATAAACTAGCACACTGACCATGCACAAACACACAATAAACTAGCACACTGACCGCACACAAACACACAATAAACTAGCACACTGACCACACACAAACACACAATAAACTAGCACACTGACCGCACACAAACACACAATAAACTAGCACACTGACCGCACACAAACACACAATAAACTAGCACACTGACCGCACACAATAAACTAGCACACTGACGGCAGACAAACGCACAATAAACTAGCACACTGACCGCACACAATAAACTAGCACACTGACCACACACAAACACACAATAAACTAGCACACTGACCGCACACAAACGCACAATAAACTAGCACACTGACCGCACACAATAAACTAGCACACTGACCGCACACAAACACACAATAAACTAGCACACTGACCGCACACAATAAACTAGCACACTGACCGCACACAAACGCACAATAAACTAGCACACTGACCGCACACAATAAACTAGCACACTGACCACACACAAACACACAATAAACTAGCACACTGACCGCACACAAACGCACAATAAACTAGCACACTGACCGCACACAATAAACTAGCACACTGACCGCACACAAACACACAATAAACTAGCACACTGACCGCACACAAACACACAATAAACTAGCACACTGACCATGCACAAACACACAATAAACTAGCACACTGACCACACACAAACACACAATAAACTAGCACACTGACCACACACAAACACACAATAAACTAGCACACTGACCATGCACAAACACACAATAAACTAGCACACTGACCGCACACAAACAGACAATAAACTAGCACACTGATCGCACACAAACACACAATAAACTAGCACACTGACCACACACAAACACACAATAAACTAGCACACTGACCGCACACAAACACACAATAAACTAGCACACTGACCACACACAAACGCACAATAAACTAGCACACTGACCGCACACAAACACACAATAAACTAGCACACTGACCGCACACAAACACACAATAAACTAGCACACTGACCACACACAAACACACAATAAACTAGCACACTGACCGCACACAAACGCACAATAAACTAGCACACTGACCGCACACAATAAACTAGCACACTGACCGCACACAAACACACAATAAACTAGCACACTGACCGCACACAAACACACAATAAACTAGCACACTGACCATGCACAAACACACAATAAACTAGCACACTGACCACACACAAACACACAATAAACTAGCACACTGACCACACACAAACACACAATAAACTAGCACACTGACCACACACAAACACACAATAAACTAGCACACTGACCACACACAAACACACAATAAACTAGCACACTGACCACACACAAACACACAATAAACTAGCACACTGACCACACACAAACACACAATAAACTAGCACACTGACCGCACACAAACACACAATAAACTAGCACACTGACCATGCACAAACACACAATAAACTAGCACACTGACCACACACAAACACACAATAAACTAGCACACTGACCGCACACAAACACACAATAAACTAGCACACTGACCATGCACAAACACACAATAAACTAGCACACTGACCGCACACAAACACACAGTAAACTAGCACACTGACCACACACAAACACACAATAAACTAGCACACTGACCGCACACAAACACACAATAAACTAGCACACTGACCACACACAATAAACTAGCACACTGACCGCACACAATAAACTAGCACACTGACCGCACACAAACGCACAATAAACTAGCACACTGACCGCACACAATAAACTAGCACACTGACCGCACACAAACACACAATAAACTAGCACACTGACCACACACAAACACACAATAAACTAGCACACTGACCGCACACAAACACACAATAAACTAGCACACTGACCGCACACAATAAACTAGCACACTGACCGCACAAAAACACACTAGCACACTGACCACACACAAACACACAATAAACTAGCACACTGACCGCACACAAACACACAATAAACTAACACACTGACCACACACAAACACACAATAAACTAGCACACTGACCGCACACAAACACACAATAAACTAGCACACTGACCACACACAAACGCACAATAAACTAGCACACTGACCACCCACAAACACACAATAAACTAGCACACTGACCACACACAAACACACAATAAACTAGCACACTGACCACACACAAACACACAATAAACTAGCACACTGACCACACACAAACACACAATAAACTAGCACACTGACCACACACAAACACACAATAAACTAGCACACTGACCACACACAAACACACAATAAACTAGCACACTGACCACACACAAACACACAATAAACTAGCACACTGACCACACACAAACACACAATAAACTAGCACACTGACCACCCACAAACACACAATAAACTAGCACACTGACCACACACAAACACCCAATAAACTAGCACACTGACCACACACAAACACACAATAAACTAGCACACTGACCGCACACAAACACACAATAAACTAGCACACTGACCACACACAAACGCACAATAAACTAGCACACTGACCACCCACAAACACACAATAAACTAGCACACTGACCACACACAAACACACAATAAACTAGCACACTGACCACACACAAACACACAATAAACTAGCACACTGACCACACACAAACACACAATATACTAGCACACTGACCACCCACAAACACACAATAAACTAGCACACTGACCACACACAAACACACAATAAACTAGCACACTGACCACACACAAACACACAATAAACTAGCACACTGACTGCACACAAACACACAATAAACTAGCACACTGACCGCACACAAACGCACAATAAACTAGCACACTGACCACCCACAAACACACAATAAACTAGCACACTGACCACACACAAACACACAATATACTAGGACACTGACCACACAATAAACTAGCACACTGACCACACTATAAACTAGCACACTGACCACACACAAACACACAATAAACTAGCACACTGACCGCACACAAACACACAATAAACTAGCACACTGACCGCACACAAACACACTAGCACACTGACCACACACAAACACACAATAAACTAGCACACTGACCGCACACAAACACACAATAAACTAGCACACTGACCACACACAAACACACAATAAACTAGCACACTGACCACACACAAACACACTAGCACACTGACCACACACAAACACACAATAAACTAGCACACTGACCGCACACAAACACACAATAAACTAGCACACTGACCACACACAAACACCCAATAAACTAGCACACTGACCGCACACAAACGCACAATAAACTAGCACACTGACCGCACACAAACGCACAATAAACTAGCACACTGACCACACACAAACACACAATAAACTAGCACACTGACCACACACAAACACACTATAAACTAGCACACTGACCACACATAAACACACAATAAACTAGCACACTGACCGCACACAAACACACAATATACTAGCACACTAACCACACAATAAACTAGCACACTGACCACACACAAACACACTATAAACTAGCACACTGACCACACACAAACACACAATAAACTAGCACACTGACCGCACACAAACACACAATAAACTAGCACACTGACCGCACACAAACACACTAGCACACTGACCACACACAAACACACAATAAACTAGCACACTGACCGCACACAAACACACAATAAACTAGCACACTGACCACACACAAACACACAATAAACTAGCACATTGACCGCACACAAACGCACAATAAACTAGCACACTGACCGCACACAATAAACTAGCACACTGACCGCACACAAACACACAATAAACTAGCACACTGACCACCCACAAACACACAATAAACTAGCACACTGACCACACACAAACACACAATAAACTAGCACACTGACCACACACAAACACACAATAAACTAGCACACTGACCGCACACAAACACACAATAAACTAGCACATTGACCACACACAAACACACAATAAACTAGCACACTGACCGCACACAAATGCACAATAAACTAGCATACTGACCGCACACAATAAACTAGCACACTGACCGCACACAAACACACAATAAACTAGCACACTGACCACACACAAACACACAATAAACTAGCACACTGACCACACACAAACACACAATAAACTAGCACACTGACCATGCACAAACACATACAGACACTAATCACATACAAGCACACACGAGACACTCACAGACAAGTATGATACTATGGTGTTCAAGTGTGTTTGATTCGTATTTTAGTGGTCAGTGTGTTAATTGTCTGAATTGTCTGACTGAGTGACTGAGTGAGTTTATATGAGTGAGTGATTAACTGAGTGAGTGAGTGAGTTTATATGAGTGAGTGATTATCTGAGTGAGTGAGTGAGTGAGTGAGTGATTAACTGAGCGAGTGAGTGAGTTTATATGAGTGAGTGATTAACTGAGTGAGTGAGTGATTAACTGAGTGAGTGAGTGAGTGAGTGATTAACTGAGTGAGTGAGTAAGTTTATATGCGTGAGTGATTATCTGAGTGAGTGAGTGAGTGATTAACTGAGTGAGTGAGTGAGTTTATATGATTGAGTGATTATCTGAGTGAGTGAGTGAGTGAGTGATTAACTGAGTTACTGAGTGAGTTTATATGAGTGAGTGATTATCTGAGTGAGTGAGTGAGTGAGTGATTAACTGAGTGAGTGAGTGAGTTTATATGCGTGAGTGATTATCTGAGTGAGTGAGTGAGTGATTAACTGAGTGAGTGAGTGAGTTTATATGATTGAGTGATTATCTGAGTGAGTGAGTGAGTGATTAACTGAGTTACTGAGTGAGTTTATATGAGTGAGTGATTAACTGAGTGAGTGAGTGAGTGAGTTTATATGAGTGAGTGATTAACTGAGTGAGTGAGTGAGTGATTAACTGAGTGAGTGAGTGAGTGAGTTTATATGCGTGAGTGATTATCTGAGTGAGTGAGTGAGTGATTAACTGAGTTACTGAGTGAGTTTATATGAGTGAGTGATTAACTGAGTGAGTGAGTGATTAACTGAGTGAGTGAGTGAGTGAGTTTATATGAGTGAGTGATTAACTGAGTGAGTGAGTGATTAACTGAGTGAGTGAGTTTATATGAGTGAGTGAGTTATGAGTGAGTGATTAACTGAGTGAGTGAGTTTATATGAGAGTGATTAACTGAGTGAGTGAGTTTATATGAATGAGTGATTAACTGAGTGAGTGAGTGAGTTTATATGAGTGAGTGATTAACTGAGTGAGTGAGTGAGTTTATATGAGTGAGTGATTAACTGAGTGAGTGAGTTTATATGAGTGAGTGATTAACTGAGTGAGTGATTAACTGAGTGAGTGAGTGAGTTTATATGAGTGAGTGATTAACTGAGTGAGTGAGTTTATATGAGTGAGTGATTAACTGAGTGAGTGAGTGAGTTTATATGAGTGAGTGATTAACTGAGTGAGAGAGTTTATATGAGTGAGTGATTAACTGAGTGAGTGAGTGAGTTTATATGAGTGAGTGATTAACTGAGTGAGTGAGTGAGAGAGTTTATATGAGTGAGTGATTAACTGAGTGAGTGAGTGAGTGAGTTTATATGCGTGAGTGATTATCTGAGTGAGTGAGTGAGTGAATAACTGAGTTACTGAGTGAGTTTATATGAGTGAGTGATTAACTGAGTGAGTGAGTGAGTGATTAACTGAGTGAGTGAGTGAGTGAGTTTATATGAGTGAGTGATTAACTGAGTGAGTGAGTGATTAACTGAGTGAGTGAGTTTATATGAGTGAGTGAGTTTATATGAGTGAGTGATTAACTGAGTGAGTGAGTTTATATGAGTGAGTGATTAACTGAGTGAGTGAGTGAGTTTATATGAGTGAGTGATTAACTGAGTGAGTGAGTGAGTTTATATGAGTGAGTGATTAACTGAGTGAGTGAGTTTATATGAGTGAGTGATTAACTGAGTGAGTGAGTGAGTGAGTGAGTTTATATGAGTGAGTGATTAACTGAGTGAGTGAGTGAGTTTATATGAGTGAGTGATTAACTGAGTGAGTGAGTGAGTTTATATGAGTGAGTGATTAACTGAGTGAGAGAGTTTATATGAATGAGTGATTAACTGAGTGAGTGAGTGAGTGAGTTTATATGAGTGAGTGATTAACTGAGTGAGTGAGTGAGTGAGTGAGTGAGAGATGTGTGTGTTTGTGTGTGTGTATGTTGTGGGTCTGTATGACCTTCAGTAGCTCCAGGACAAAGTAAAGAGGCTGTGGTTCTTTCTGCAGCTGGTCCAGGTCATCGTAACCGAGGCTGTGGTGAGTGAACATGTTGGCCAAGCCACAGGTGTGTATGTGCCAGTCCACGGGATCCTTGCCCTCTGCAATGCGCCGGAGACTCTTCGCTACCATGGGGTACAGGCCAGTGTGCTAGAGGGCAGGGCAGAGGCCTGTCACTCACACACAGCAGGAAGCTGGTTGGCCACTGTAGCACTATGGTTACCGCAGGTTGTTTTGTAGAACAGATAGATACACAGCCTCACTGATATTTATGCCACCTGTATGTCCCAGCCTGTGCATACACACTTTGTGTTAGCCTGTGCATATACACTCTGTGTTAGCCTGTGCATACACACTTTGTGTTAGCCTGGTAAATGGTAAATGGACTGCACTTATATAGCGCCTTTATCCAAAGCGCTTTACAATGGCCTCTCACTCACCCGTTCACACACCAATGGCGGCAGCTGCCATGCAAGGTGCTAGCCTGCTCATTGGGAACAATTTGGGGTTCAGTGTCTTGCCCAAGGACACTTCGACATGTGGACAGGAGGAGCCAGGGATCAAACCGCCAACCCTGTGATCAGCGGACGCCGTGCTCTACCTTCTGAGCCACAGCCTGTGCATACACACTTTGTGTTAGCCTGTGCATATACACTCCGTGTTAGCCTGTGCATACACACTTTGTGTTAGCCTGTGCATTCACACTCTGTGTTAGCCTGTGCATATACACTTGCGTTAGCCTGTGCATATACACTTGCGTTAGCCTGTGCATATACACTCTGTGTTAGCCTGTGCATACACACTTTGTGTTAGCCTGTGCATACACACTCCGTGTTAGCCTGTGCATACACACTCTGTGTTAGCCTGTGCATATACACTTGCGTTAGCCTGTGCATACACACTCTGGTTAGCCTGTGCATACGTGGTGTGCTGTGTTACCCTGTGTATACACACTTTGTGTTAGCCTGTGCATATACAGTCAAGCCGAAAAGTCTGAATACCCCTTTTACCTTCTCCACGTTTTATTACATTACAGACATATTCTACAATAGATTGAGTTCATTTTTTGTCTCAAAATTCTACACAAAATAGCCCATAATGAAAACATGTTTTTAGATTTTTTTTTGCAAATGTATTAAAAATCGAAAATTATTTCCAGGTACTGTTACAAGCGATACTATAAGCTCTCTGCATTTGAATGGATCTCTATGGGAATTTGGGGGGTGAGACTAGATTCAGCTGTAAATTACACTGGTAAAAACACAAGACTGGCGAAATGGCTGTACGTCATCAAAGGTCTAAGGTATCAAACGAGCCCCAAACCATCACTCTGCGGCCAGATATGGAGTAGATGTGGATGGATCCCTTTAAGGGTTGTTTCTCCTGACTTTTTCCCCCATAGAGTTCTACAGGAAAATGAGTCAGGAGAAATAACCCTTGCAGTGATCCATCCACATCTACTCCATATCTGGCTGCAGAGTGATGGTTTGGGGCTCGTTCGATAGCTCAGACCCTTGATGACTTACAGCCATTTAGCCAGCCATGTGTTCCATACTGTACCAGTGTAATTTACAGCTGAATCTAGTTTCATTCCCCAATTCTCATAGAGATCCATTCAAATGCAGAGAGTTTATAGTATCGCTTGTAACAGTACCTAGAAATAAGATATCGAGAGTCTTTTGATGTTGATGGGTCACATACTTCAGGAAGTAACAGCATGCAAAGAATATGCGACCAAATATTAAATATGATACTTTAAAAATATGTTAAAGCAAAAGGTATGAATACTTATGTAAATGAAAGATTTCAGTTTTCGATTTTTAATACATTTGCAAAAATTTCTAAAAACATGTTTTCACTTTTTCATTATGGGCTATTTTGTGTAGAATTCTGAGACAAAAAATGAACTCAATCTATTGTAGAATATGTCTGTAATGTAATAAAACGTGAGGTGAAAGGGGTATTCAGACTTTCCGGCTTGACTGTACACACTGCGCTAGCCTGTGCATATGTGCTGCGCTGTTTTACCCTGTGCATAGCCAGTGAATATGAGTCTATACATCTGTGCAGCAGAACAGCATAAAGCACAAGCTAATAGTGTGTCCAGACAGCCGTTTAACTGTAAACAGCTTCTTTATTTGGACAGGTGTCGATGTGGAGACCCAGGAAAGACAGGGCCTATCTGAACAGGTGTGCTGGGTAAGGTGCTGATATGCAGGTGATGTGGAGAAACAGGTCAGGCACAGTTTAATCCTGCTGCTGTAATCTGGATCAGCTACTGGATCTGTGCTGCGTCAGCTAACCCACACAGGTTTGAGGAGTCCAGGCCCAGCATGCAAACCCTAACCCTAACCCTAACCCACACAGGCCCACCCAGGAGAAATATAATCTGCACCACAGAAAAGACTTCACTCACAGCTAATATTTCACTCACAGAACAAACATTTCCTGTCTGGAGAACTGTAGGCTGAAGCTGCCATTGGCTGAAACTGCCATAGGCTGAAGCTGCCATTGGCTGAAGGTGTGGGCTGTGATATGCTGTCCCTCCCTCCTTAATTGAATGCACTTACTGTAAAGTCTCTCTGGATAAGTGCGTCTGCTAAATAACTGAATTGTAATTGTAAACTGCGGGTAAAAATGCAGTCTGATGTACAACACACCAGAGAGGAGCTGGGAGAGTGGGAGGAGCACAGAGAGCAAGAGGAGCAGAGGGAGCAGGAGGAGGAGCAGTGGGGAGCAGCAGGAGCTTGTGTGAAGGTGCTGTTACTGGCCCCTCACGACCTCACCGTGACGTCGCACCAGAACTCGGCCACCTCCGCGATGCGCATAGAGGTGAGCAGTGTCTCCCACACCTCCAGCTTGAACATGTTTCCAATCACCACCTCCATGGGCACGCCCACCTTCTTACTGTCGTCCAATACCGTGCGCTCGTCATTACACAGCTGCGTCCGGAAGTGGAATGTCACCTGCCGGAGGGGGGGGGGGGGGGGTTATTCTCCTCTCCCACTGACATACACATCAGCTGCTGTACACTCCACTCATCTGATTTAATACTGAAATCACATATCAGCTGCTCTACACTCCACTCATCTGATTTAATACTGAAATCACATATCAGCTGCTCTACACCCCACTCATCTGACTTAATACCTAATTTATCCCTTTTGGTCAATTAGTTTAGGCTGTGCATAGTGCCTCACATACGGAGAAATGGCACGCATGCACATACAGACATAGTTGTAGTGGGTTTAAGATCAGGTGCAGTAATACATGTGATGTGATGTGATATGAAATGGGGGGGGGGGGGTCTGTATGACAATGTGCAGTCCATCCTCTTTTACCTGCTGTGTGCTGTTGCTGTGTAGAGAAGGTATATTTTACCTGCTGTGTGCTGTTGCTGTGTAGAGAAGGTATATTTTACCTGCTGTGTGCTGTTGCTGTGTAGAGAAGGTATATTTTACCTGCTGTGTGCTGTTGCTGTGTAGAGAAGGTATATCAGCCACAGTCTGCACATTGTGGTGTGTTTCAGCACTTAAGTTATGGATTTAATTAATTAATTGCTTAAAGAGGCCACACCTTGGATGTTTGGAGATTAAGGTGTTTGGGAGAGGATGTTTGGAGATTAAAGTGTTTGGGAAAGGATGTTTGGAGATTAAGGTGTTTGGGAAAGGATGTTTGGAGATGAAGGTGTTTGGGAAAGGATGTTTGGAGATTAAGGTGTTTGGGAGAGGATGTTTGGAGATGAAGGTGTTTGGGAGAGGATGTTTGGAGATTAAAGTGTTTGGGAGAGGATGTTTGGAGATGAAGGTGTTTGGGAGAGGATGTTTGGAGATGAAGGTGTTTGGGAGAGGATGTTTGGAGATGAAGGTGTTTGGGAGAGGATGTTTGGAGATGAAGGTGTTTGGGAGAGGATGTTTGGAGATGAAAGTGTTTGGGAGAGGATGTTTGGAGATGAAGGTGTTTGGGAGAGGATGTTTGGAGATTAAAGTGTTTGGGAGAGGATGTTTGGAGATGAAGGTGTTTGGGAGAGGATGTTTGGAGATTAAAGTGTTTGGGAGAAGATGTTTGGAGATTAAGGTGTTTGGGAGAGGATGTTTGGAGATTAAGGTGTTTGGGAGAGGATGTTTGGAGATGAAGGTGTTTGGGAGAGGATGTTTGGAGATTAAAGTGTTTGGGAGAGGATGTTTGGAGATGAAGGTGTTTGGGAGAGGATGTTTGGAGATGAAAGTGTTTGGGAGAGGATGTTTGGAGATGAAGGTGTTTGGGAGAGGATGTTTGGAGATGAAGGTGTTTGGGAGAGGATGTTTGGAGATGAAGGTGTTTGGGAGAGGATGTTTGGAGATGAAGGTGTTTGGGAGAGGATGTTTGGAGATGAAGGTGTTTGGGAGAGGATGTTTGGAGATGAAGGTGTTTGGGAGAGGATGTTTGGAGATGAAGGTGTTTGGGAGAGGATGTTTGGAGATGAAGGTGCTTGGAAAAGGATGTTTGGAGATGAAGGTGTTTGGGAGAGGATGTTTAGAGATGAAGGTGCTTGGAAAAGGATGTTTGGAGATGAAGGTGTTTGGGAGAGGATGTTTGGACATGAAGGTGCTTGGGAGAGGATGTTTGGAGATGAAGGTGTTTGGGAGAGGATGTTTGGAGATGAAGGTGTTTGGGAGAGGATGTTTGGACATGAAGGTGCTTGGGAGAGGATGTTTGGAGATGAAGGTATTTGGGAGAGGATGTTTGGAGATGAAGGTGTTTGGGAGAGGATGTTTGGAGATGAAGGTGTTTGGGAGAGGATGTTTGGAGATGAAGGTGTTTGGGAGAGGATGTTTGGAGATGAAGGTGTTTGGGAGAGGATGTTTGGAGATGAAGGTGTTTGGGAGAGGATGTTTGGAGATGAAGGTGTTTGGGAGAGGATGTTTGGAGATGAAAGTGTTTGGGAGAGGATGCTTGAAAAAAGAAGGGCTTCAGTACACAAAAAAAGAGAAGAAAGAAAGAGAGAGAGAGAGAGAGAGAGAAAAGGAAAGTGACCGACCTTAGTTCCGGTGATGAATCGGGGCATTTCAGAAGAGCCTCCATGAAGGATCGTTTTCCTCACCCCCTCCACCCCCAGCATGAGAGTCTGCTCCATGGCGCTGTCACACACTGCTGTCTGCCCGTCTGTCTGTCCCCCGTTCAGCCGCAGCTATGAGACACACTTCTGTCCGTGTATCCCCCCTTAGAACACTCCTGTCTGTCTATCCCCTAAGCCGCAGCCCTGTTACTCACAGGGATAATAGGATTAGAGCTCCCTGCCCAACCTCCCAACCTGCCATAACCCAACCCCCACCCCCAACCTGCCCTGATCCCACCCTAAAAGAAATATCCAGAATGTGTGAGCACCACTCTCTGGGCGAGACATTTCTGCATGTTTGGGTGGGGTGGGGTGGGGTACATGCCAGATTAGGGCACTCTGGGGTGTGAGGCATGTTAATAAGAGCAGATTTAATGTGCATGGGCTCATGTGCACATATGAACAACCACACGTGCAGCGTGTAAGAACATCAGCACGGCCATGCGTTCAGCGTGTAAGAACATCAGCACGGCCATGCGTTCAGCGTGTAAGAACATCAGCACGGCCATGCGTTCAGCGTGTAAGAACATCAGCACGGCCATGCGTTCAGCGTGTAAGAACATCAGCACGGCCATGCGTTCAGCGAGTAAGAACATCAGCACGGCCATGCGTTCAGCATGTAAGAACATCAGCACGGCCATGCGTTCAGCGTGTAAGAACATCAGCACGGCCATGCGTTCAGCGTGTAAGAACATCAGCACGGCCATGCGTTCAGCGTGTAAGAACATCAGCACGGCCATGCGTTCAGCGTGTAAGAACATCAGCACGGCCATGCGTTCAGCGTGTAAGAACATCAGCACGGCCATGCGTTCAGCGTGTAAGAACATCAGCACGGCCATGCGTTCAGCGTGTAAGAACATCAGCACGGCCATGCGTTCAGCGTGTAAGAACATCAGCACGGCCATGCGTTCAGCGTGTAAGAACATCAGCACGGCCATGCGTTCAGCGTGTAAGAACATCAGCACGGCCATGCGTTCAGCGTGTAAGAACATCAGCACGGCCATGCGTTCAGCGTGTAAGAACATCAGCACGGCCATGCGTTCAGCGTGTAAGAACATCAGCACGGCCACGCGTTCAGCGTGTAAGAACATCAGCACGGCCATGCGTTCAGCGTGTAAGAACATCAGCACGGCCATGCGTTCAGCGTGTAAGAACATCAGCACGGCCATGCGTTCAGACTTTGTTGAAAATAATTACTGACAGCCATAAATTTTAGGAGAAGGTAATTTATTGTATCACAGAAAAACTACAGCAAAGGCAATACAAAATGATCACTAAATACTGTTCTCAAATGTAACAAAATACATAGAGAATCAGGGACAAAACGACACTGCAAACAAAGTTTAATTAAAATAACACCAATGATGCTACAGTATTTACCTTTCTTTCACAAACACAATAACATGCTACAGTATTTACCTTTCTTTCACAAACACAATAACATGCTACAGTATTTACCTTTCTTTCACAAACACAATAACATGCTATAGTATTTACCTTTCTTTCACAAACACAATAACATGCAACAGTATTTACCTTTCTTTCACAAACACAATAACATGCTACAGTATTTACCTTTCTTTCACAAACACAATAACATGCTACAGTATTTACCTTTCTTTCACAAACACAATAACATGCTACAGTATTTACCTTTCTTTCACAAACACAATAACATGCTACAGTATTTACCTTTCTTTCACAAACACAATAACATGCTACAGTATTTACCTTTCTTTCACAAACACAATAACATGCTACAGTATTTACCTTTCTTTCACAAACACAATAACAAGCTACAGTATTTACCTTTCTTTCACAAACACAATAACAAGCTACAGTATTTACCTTTCTTTCACAAACACAATAACATGCTACAGTATTTACCTTTCTTTCACAAACACAATAACATGCTACAGTATTTACCTTTCTTTCACAAACACAATAACATGCTACAGTATTTACCTTTCTTTCACAAACACAATAACATGCTACAGTATTTAGCTTTCTTTCACAAACACAATAACATGCTACAGTATTTACCTTTCTTTCACAAACACAATAACATGCTACAGTATTTAGCTTTCTTTCACAAACACAATAACATGCTACAGTATTTACCTTTCTTTCACAAACACAATAACATGCTACAGTATTTACCTTTCTTTCACAAACACAATAACATGCTACAGTATTTACCTTTCTTTCACAAACACAATAACATGCTACTGTATTTACCTTTCTTTCACAAACACAATAACATGCTACAGTATTTACCTTTCTTTCACAAACACAATAACATGCTACAGTATTTACCTTTCTTTCACAAACACAATAACATGCTATAGTATTTAGCTTTCTTTCACAAACACAATAACATGCTACAGTATTTAGCTTTCTTTCACAAACACAATAACATGCTACAGTATTTACCTTTCTTTCACAAACACAATAACATGCTATAGTATTTACCTTTCTTTCACAAACACAATAACATGCTACAGTATTTACCTTTCTTTCACAAACACAATAACATGCTACAGTATTTAGCTTTCTTTCACAAACACAATAACATGCTACAGTATTTAGCTTTCTTTCACAAACACAATAACATGCTACAGTATTTACCTTTCTTTCACAAACACAATAACATGCTACAGTATTTAGCTTTCTTTCACAAACACAATAACATGCTACAGTATTTACCTTTCTTTCAGAAACACAATAACATGCTACAGTATTTACCTTTCTTTCACAAACACAATAACATGCTACAGTATTTACCTTTCTTTCACAAACACAATAACATGCTATAGTATTTAGCTTTCTTTCACAAACACAATAACATGCTACAGTATTTACCTTTCTTTCACAAACACAATAACATGCTACAGTATTTACCTTTCTTTCACAAACACAATAACATGCTACTGTATTTACCTTTCTTTCACAAACACAATAACATGCTACAGTATTTACCTTTCTTTCACAAACACAATAACATGCTACAGTATTTACCTTTCTTTCACAAACACAATAACATGCTACAGTATTTACCTTTCTTTCACAAACACAATAACATGCTACAGTATTTAGCTTTCTTTCACAAACACAATAACATGCTACAGTATTTACCTTTCTTTCACAAACACAATAACATGCTACAGTATTTACCTTTCTTTCACAAACACAATAACATGCTACAGTATTTACCTTTCTTTCACAAACACAATAACATGCTACTGTATTTACCTTTCTTTCACAAACACAATAACATGCTACAGTATTTACCTTTCTTTCACAAACACAATAACATGCTACAGTATTTACCTTTCTTTCACAAACACAATAACATGCTACAGTATTTACCTTTCTTTCACAAACACAATAACATGCTACAGTATTTACCTTTCTTTCACAAACACAATAACATGCTACAGTATTTACCTTTCTTTCACAAACACAATAACATGCTACAGTATTTACCTTTCTTTCACAAACACAATAACATGCTACAGTATTTAGCTTTCTTTCACAAACACAATAACATGCTACAGTATTTACCTTTCTTTCACAAACACAATAACATGCTATAGTATTTAGCTTTCTTTCACAAACACAATAACATGCTACAGTATTTAGCTTTCTTTCACAAACACAATAACATGCTATAGTATTTAGCTTTCTTTCACAAACACAATAACATGCTACAGTATTTACCTTTCTTTCACAAACACAATAACATGCTACAGTATTTACCTTTCTTTCACAAACACAATAACATGCTACAGTATTTACCTTTCTTTCACAAACACAATAACATGCTACAGTATTTAGCTTTCTTTCACAAACACAATAACATGCTACAGTATTTAGCTTTCTTTCACAAACACAATAACATGCTACAGTATTTACCTTTCTTTCACAAACACAATAACATGCTACAGTATTTACCTTTCTTTCACAAACACAATAACATGCTACAGTATTTACCTTTCTTTCACAAACACAATAACATGCTACAGTATTTAGCTTTCTTTCACAAACACAATAACATGCTACAGTATTTACCTTTCTTTCACAAACACAATAACATGCTATAGTATTTAGCTTTCTTTCACAAACACAATAACATGCTACAGTATTTACCTTTCTTTCACAAACACAATAACATGCTACTGTATTTACCTTTCTTTCACAAACACAATAACATGCTACAGTATTTACCTTTCTTTCACAAACACAATAACATGCTACAGTATTTACCTTTCTTTCACAAACACAATAACATGCTACAGTATTTACCTTTCTTTCACAAACACAATAACATGCTACAGTATTTACCTTTCTTTCACAAACACAATAACATGCTACAGTATTTACCTTTCTTTCACAAACACAATAACATGCTACAGTATTTAGCTTTCTTTCACAAACACAATAACATGCTACAGTATTTACCTTTCTTTCACAAACACAATAACATGCTATAGTATTTACCTTTCTTTCACAAACACAATAACATGCTACAGTATTTACCTTTCTTTCACAAACACAATAACATGCTACAGTATTTACCTTTCTTTCACAAACACAATAACATGCTACAGTATTTAGTTTTCTTTCACAAACACAATAACATGCTACAGTATTTATCTTTCTTTCACAAACACAATAACATGCTACAGTATTTAGCTTTCTTTCACAAACACAATAACATGCTACAGTATTTAGTTTTCTTTCACAAACACAATAACATGCTACAGTATTTACCTTTCTTTCACAAACACAATAACATGCTACAGTATTTACCTTTCTTTCACAAACACAATAACATGCTACAGTATTTACCTTTCTTTCACAAACACAATAACATGCTACAGTATTTACCTTTCTTTCACAAACACAATAACATGCTACAGTATTTAGCTTTCTTTCACAAACACAATAACATGCTACAGTATTTACCTTTCTTTCACAAACACAATAACATGCTACAGTATTTAGCTTTCTTTCACAAACACAATAACATGCTACAGTATTTACCTTTCTTTCACAAACACAATAACATGCTACAGTATTTAGTTTTCTTTCACAAACACAATAACATGCTACAGTATTTAGCTTTCTTTCACAAACACAATAACATGCTACAGTATTTAGTTTTCTTTCACAAACACAATAACATGCTACAGTATTTACCTTTCTTTCACAAACACAATAACATGCTACAGTATTTACCTTTCTTTCACAAACACAATAACATGCTACAGTATTTACCTTTCTTTCACAAACACAATAACATGCTACAGTATTTAGCTTTCTTTCACAAACACAATAACATGCTACAGTATTTAGCTTTCTTTCACAAACACAATAACATGCTACAGTATTTAGCTTTCTTTCACAAACACAATAACATGCTACAGTATTTACCTTTCTTTCACAAACACAATAACATGCTACAGTATTTACCTTTCTTTCACAAACACAATAACATGCTACAGTATTTAGCTTTCTTTCACAAACACAATAACATGCTACAGTATTTACCTTTCTTTCACAAACACAATAACATGCTATAGTATTTAGCTTTCTTTCACAAACACAATAACATGCTACAGTATTTACCTTTCTTTCACAAACACAATAACATGCTACTGTATTTACCTTTCTTTCACAAACACAATAACATGCTACAGTATTTACCTTTCTTTCACAAACACAATAACATGCTACAGTATTTACCTTTCTTTCACAAACACAATAACATGCTACTGTATTTACCTTTCTTTCACAAACACAATAACATGCTACAGTATTTACCTTTCTTTCACAAACACAATAACATGCTACAGTATTTACCTTTCTTTCACAAACACAATAACATGCTACAGTATTTAGCTTTCTTTCACAAACACAATAACATGCTACAGTATTTACCTTTCTTTCACAAACACAATAACATGCTATAGTATTTACCTTTCTTTCACAAACACAATAACATGCTACAGTATTTACCTTTCTTTCACAAACACAATAACATGCTACAGTATTTACCTTTCTTTCACAAACACAATAACATGCTACAGTATTTAGTTTTCTTTCACAAACACAATAACATGCTACAGTATTTATCTTTCTTTCACAAACACAATAACATGCTACAGTATTTAGCTTTCTTTCACAAACACAATAACATGCTACAGTATTTAGTTTTCTTTCACAAACACAATAACATGCTACAGTATTTACCTTTCTTTCACAAACACAATAACATGCTACAGTATTTACCTTTCTTTCACAAACACAATAACATGCTACAGTATTTACCTTTCTTTCACAAACACAATAACATGCTACAGTATTTACCTTTCTTTCACAAACACAATAACATGCTACAGTATTTAGCTTTCTTTCACAAACACAATAACATGCTACAGTATTTACCTTTCTTTCACAAACACAATAACATGCTACAGTATTTAGCTTTCTTTCACAAACACAATAACATGCTACAGTATTTACCTTTCTTTCACAAACACAATAACATGCTACAGTATTTACCTTTCTTTCACAAACACAATAACATGCTACAGTATTTACCTTTCTTTCACAAACACAATAACATGCTACTGTATTTACCTTTCTTTCACAAACACAATAACATGCTACAGTATTTACCTTTCTTTCACAAACACAATAACATGCTACAGTATTTAGCTTTCTTTCACAAACACAATAACATGCTACAGTATTTACCTTTCTTTCACAAACACAATAACATGCTATAGTATTTAGCTTTCTTTCACAAACACAATAACATGCTACAGTATTTACCTTTCTTTCACAAACACAATAACATGCTACTGTATTTACCTTTCTTTCACAAACACAATAACATGCTACAGTATTTACCTTTCTTTCACAAACACAATAACATGCTACAGTATTTACCTTTCTTTCACAAACACAATAACATGCTACAGTATTTACCTTTCTTTCACAAACACAATAACATGCTACAGTATTTACCTTTCTTTCACAAACACAATAACATGCTACAGTATTTACCTTTCTTTCACAAACACAATAACATGCTACAGTATTTAGCTTTCTTTCACAAACACAATAACATGCTACAGTATTTACCTTTCTTTCACAAACACAATAACATGCTACAGTATTTACCTTTCTTTCACAAACACAATAACATGCTACAGTATTTACCTTTCTTTCACAAACACAATAACATGCTACAGTATTTAGCTTTCTTTCACAAACACAATAACATGCTACAGTATTTAGCTTTCTTTCACAAACACAATAACATGCTACAGTATTTACCTTTCTTTCACAAACACAATAACATGCTACAGTATTTACCTTTCTTTCACAAACACAATAACATGCTACAGTATTTACCTTTCTTTCACAAACACAATAACATGCTACAGTATTTAGCTTTCTTTCACAAACACAATAACATGCTACAGTATTTACCTTTCTTTCACAAACACAATAACATGCTATAGTATTTAGCTTTCTTTCACAAACACAATAACATGCTACAGTATTTACCTTTCTTTCACAAACACAATAACATGCTACAGTATTTACCTTTCTTTCACAAACACAATAACATGCTACAGTATTTACCTTTCTTTCACAAACACAATAACATGCTACAGTATTTACCTTTCTTTCACAAACACAATAACATGCTACAGTATTTAGCTTTCTTTCACAAACACAATAACATGCTACAGTATTTACCTTTCTTTCACAAACACAATAACATGCTACAGTATTTACCTTTCTTTCACAAACACAATAACATGCTACAGTATTTACCTTTCTTTCACAAACACAATAACATGCTACAGTATTTACCTTTCTTTCACAAACACAATAACATGCTACAGTATTTAGTTTTCTTTCACAAACACAATAACATGCTACAGTATTTACCTTTCTTTCACAAACACAATAACATGCTACAGTATTTAGCTTTCTTTCACAAACACAATAACATGCTACAGTATTTAGCTTTCTTTCACAAACACAATAACATGCTACAGTATTTACCTTTCTTTCACAAACACAATAACATGCTACAGTATTTACCTTTCTTTCACAAACACAATAACATGCTACAGTATTTACCTTTCTTTCACAAACACAATAACATGCTACAGTATTTAGCTTTCTTTCACAAACACAATAACATGCTACAGTATTTACCTTTCTTTCACAAACACAATAACATGCTATAGTATTTAGCTTTCTTTCACAAACACAATAACATGCTACAGTATTTACCTTTCTTTCACAAACACAATAACATGCTACTGTATTTACCTTTCTTTCACAAACACAATAACATGCTACAGTATTTACCTTTCTTTCACAAACACAATAACATGCTACAGTATTTACCTTTCTTTCACAAACACAATAACATGCTACAGTATTTAGCTTTCTTTCACAAACACAATAACATGCTACAGTATTTACCTTTCTTTCACAAACACAATAACATGCTATAGTATTTACCTTTCTTTCACAAACACAATAACATGCTACAGTATTTACCTTTCTTTCACAAACACAATAACATGCTACAGTATTTACCTTTCTTTCACAAACACAATAACATGCTACAGTATTTAGTTTTCTTTCACAAACACAATAACATGCTACAGTATTTAGCTTTCTTTCACAAACACAATAACATGCTACAGTATTTACCTTTCTTTCACAAACACAATAACATGCTACAGTATTTACCTTTCTTTCACAAACACAATAACATGCTACAGTATTTAGTTTTCTTTCACAAACACAATAACATGCTACAGTATTTAGCTTTCTTTCACAAACACAATAACATGCTACAGTATTTAGCTTTCTTTCACAAACACAATAACATGCTACAGTATTTAGTTTTCTTTCACAAACACAATAACATGCTACAGTATTTACCTTTCTTTCACAAACACAATAACATGCTACAGTATTTACCTTTCTTTCACAAACACAATAACATGCTACAGTATTTACCTTTCTTTCACAAACACAATAACATGCTACAGTATTTACCTTTCTTTCACAAACACAATAACATGCTACAGTATTTAGCTTTCTTTCACAAACACAATAACATGCTACAGTATTTACCTTTCTTTCACAAACACAATAACATGCTACAGTATTTAGCTTTCTTTCACAAACACAATAACATGCTACAGTATTTACCTTTCTTTCACAAACACAATAACATGCTACAGTATTTACCTTTCTTTCACAAACACAATAACATGCTACAGTATTTACCTTTCTTTCACAAACACAATAACATGCTACAGTATTTACCTTTCTTTCACAAACACAATAACATGCTACAGTATTTACCTTTCTTTCACAAACACAATAACATGCTACAGTATTTAGCTTTCTTTCACAAACACAATAACATGCTACAGTATTTACCTTTCTTTCACAAACACAATAACATGCTACAGTATTTAGCTTTCTTTCACAAACACAATAAC
Source organism: Ilyophis sp. 1 JC-2022 (assembly GCA_022702515.1). Classification (NCBI taxonomy): domain Eukaryota; kingdom Metazoa; phylum Chordata; class Actinopteri; order Anguilliformes; family Synaphobranchidae; genus Ilyophis; species Ilyophis sp. 1 JC-2022. The sequence continues at coordinate 129,586,615 of CM040402.1, forward strand.
ATGCTACAGTATTTACCTTTCTTTCACAAACACAATAACATGCTACAGTATTTACCTTTCTTTCACAAACACAATAACATGCTACAGTATTTACCTTTCTTTCACAAACACAATAACATGCTACAGTATTTACCTTTCTTTCACAAACACAATAACATGCTACAGTATTTACCTTTCTTTCACAAACACAATAACATGCTACAGTATTTAGCTTTCTTTCACAAACACAATAACATGCTATAGTATTTAGCTTTCTTTCACAAACACAATAACATGCTACTGTATTTACCTTTCTTTCACAAACACAATAACATGCTACAGTATTTACCTTTCTTTCACAAACACAATAACATGCTACAGTATTTAGCTTTCTTTCACAAACACAATAACATGCTACAGTATTTACCTTTCTTTCACAAACACAATAACATGCTACAGTATTTACCTTTCTTTCACAAACACAATAACATGCTACAGTATTTACCTTTCTTTCACAAACACAATAACATGCTACAGTATTTACCTTTCTTTCACAAACACAATAACATGCTACAGTATTTACCTTTCTTTCACAAACACAATAACATGCTACAGTATTTAGCTTTCTTTCACAAACACAATAACATGCTACAGTATTTAGCTTTCTTTCACAAACACAATAACATGCTACAGTATTTACCTTTCTTTCACAAACACAATAACATGCTACAGTATTTACCTTTCTTTCACAAACACAATAACATGCTACAGTATTTAGCTTTCTTTCACAAACACAATAACATGCTACAGTATTTAGCTTTCTTTCACAAACACAATAACATGCTACAGTATTTACCTTTCTTTCACAAACACAATAACATGCTACAGTATTTACCTTTCTTTCACAAACACAATAACATGCTACAGTATTTAGCTTTCTTTCACAAACACAATAACATGCTACAGTATTTACCTTTCTTTCACAAACACAATAACATGCTACAGTATTTAGCTTTCTTTCACAAACACAATAACATGCTACAGTATTTAGCTTTCTTTCACAAACACAATAACATGCTACAGTATTTACCTTTCTTTCACAAACACAATAACATGCTACAGTATTTACCTTTCTTTCACAAACACAATAACATGCTACAGTATTTACCTTTCTTTCACAAACACAATAACATGCTACTGTATTTACCTTTCTTTCACAAACACAATAACATGCTACAGTATTTACCTTTCTTTCACAAACACAATAACATGCTACAGTATTTAGCTTTCTTTCACAAACACAATAACATGCCACAGTATTTACCTTTCTTTCACAAACACAATAACATGCTATAGTATTTAGCTTTCTTTCACAAACACAATAACATGCTACAGTATTTACCTTTCTTTCACAAACACAATAACATGCTACTGTATTTACCTTTCTTTCACAAACACAATAACATGCTACAGTATTTACCTTTCTTTCACAAACACAATAACATGCTACAGTATTTAGCTTTCTTTCACAAACACAATAACATGCTACAGTATTTACCTTTCTTTCACAAACACAATAACATGCTATAGTATTTACCTTTCTTTCACAAACACAATAACATGCTACAGTATTTACCTTTCTTTCACAAACACAATAACATGCTACAGTATTTACCTTTCTTTCACAAACACAATAACATGCTACAGTATTTACCTTTCTTTCACAAACACAATAACATGCTACAGTATTTACCTTTCTTTCACAAACACAATAACATGCTACAGTATTTACCTTTCTTTCACAAACACAATAACATGCTACAGTATTTAGTTTTCTTTCACAAACACAATAACATGCTACAGTATTTAGCTTTCTTTCACAAACACAATAACATGCTACAGTATTTAGCTTTCTTTCACAAACACAATAACATGCTACAGTATTTAGTTTTCTTTCACAAACACAATAACATGCTACAGTATTTAGCTTTCTTTCACAAACACAATAACATGCTACAGTATTTAGCTTTCTTTCACAAACACAATAACATGCTACAGTATTTAGTTTTCTTTCACAAACACAATAACATGCTACAGTATTTAGCTTTCTTTCACAAACACAATAACATGCTACAGTATTTACCTTTCTTTCACAAACACAATAACATGCTACAGTATTTAGTTTTCTTTCACAAACACAATAACATGCTACAGTATTGATCAGTTCTCTTTGTCCAGTGGTTTTAATGTGGCTTCACTTTATTAGGGTGTATGGAAAGGTATTAGGGTGTATGGTTCATTTGGGTGTATGGAAAGGTATTAGGGTGTATGGTTCATTTGGGTGTATGGAAAGGTATTAGGGTGTATGGTTCATTTGGGTGTATGGAAAGGTATTAGGGTGTATGGTTCATTTGGGTGTATGGAAAGGTATTAGGGTGTATGCTTAATGTGGGTGTATAGAAAGGTATTAGGGTGTATGCTTAATGTGGGTGTATGGAAAGGTATTAGGGTGTATGCTTAATGTGGGTGTATGGAAAGGTATTAGGGTGTATGGTTCATTTGGGTGTATGGAAAGGTATTAGGGTGTATGGTTCATTTGGGTGTATGGAAAGGTATTAGGGTGTATGGTTCATTTGGGTGTATGGAAAGGTATTAGGGTGTATGGTTCATTTGGGTGTATGGAAAGGTATTAGGGTGTATGGTTCATTTGGGTGTATGGAAAGGTATTAGGGTGTATGCTTAATGTGGGTGAATGGAGAGGTATTAGGGTGTATGGTTCATTTGGGTGTATGGAAAGGTATTAGGGTGTATGCTTAATGTGGGTGTATGGAAAGGTATTAGGGTGTATGCTTAATGTGGGTGTATGGAAAGGTATTAGGGTGTATGCTTAATGTGGGTGAATGGAGAGGTATTAGGGTGTATGGTTCATTTGGGTGTATGGAAAGGTATTAGGGTGTATGGTTCATTTGGGTGTATGGAAAGGTATTAGGGTGTATGGTTCATTTGGGTGTATGGAAAGGTATTAGGGTGTATGCTTATTGTGGGTGAATGGAGAGGTATTAGGGTGTATGGTTCATTTGGGTGTATGGAAAGGTATTAGGGTGTATGCTTAATGTGGGTGTATGGAAAGGTATTAGGGTGTATGCTTAATGTGGGTGTATGGAAAGGTATTAGGGTGTATGCTTAATGTGGGTGTATGGAAAGGTATTAGGGTGTATGCTTAATGTGGGTGTATGGAAAGGTATTAGGGTGTATGCTTAATGTGGGTGTATGGAAAGGTATTAGGGTGTATGGTTCATTTGGGTGTATGGAAAGGTATTAGGGTGTATGCTTAATGTGGGTGAATGGAGAGGTATTAGGGTGTATGGTTCATTTGGGTGTATGGAAAGGTATTAGGGTGTATGGAAAGGTATTAGGGTGTATGCTTAATGTGGGTGTATGGAAAGGTATTAGGGTGTATGGTTCATTTGGGTGTATGGAAAGGTATTAGGGTGTATGGTTCATTTGGGTGTATGAAAGGGTGCAAGATAAGCAGGTTAACCAGATAACTCTAAAATAACCTCTGAAACTCTCTTCTATATCAGCAGCTAACAATGCTTGTTTCACACTCCTAAACCAGATTCTAGTGCATTTTCATTAACTTAAATCTCACGAATGTGATGATACAGCTTAATAATCCTCTTTTGTGGAATACCCCCCTGATCTGATATCTTGAATTTGTGTTCCTATCTTCTATAAAATATTGTATTTTGCCGTTGTTTTACGAGACCTTGCTGAAGACTACACACCGAAGACGCATTGGTTTTCCTTCTTCTCTGCACCTCCAGGCGTTGCTGAAATCTTTTCCGTCCTCCTGGCTCCAGTCGGACTCTTGTTGCAGCGTCAGCACAAGCAGGAAGTCCGCTTTGTTTAATCAGCCAGTTTGGGTGTGTAAAGGCCGAGGCCTTCCTGATCGGAGCAGCCAGGAAGAGCGTATTCAGAAGAGGTGTTTAAGGCTTTATTCCAGTAGCATTCCTGTACTTTTCCATTGCCAGGCATTACACAACTTAAGTCCAGAGTCAATCCCACATTTTTTTTAGCAAGTGTTTTACTGTCCTCTTGTGGCCGTTATGTGCAGGTGCATGACCAGAGGCCAAGCTCTTAAAGGTGTACTACAAAATTAATTTCTCGTTGCATATTATGTAACATGTATGAGATGGCACATATTTTTACACAAGAGAAGGATTCTTCTGAAACACAGCTAGCCCAGAGCTGGACCCTGCCCCTCCTGACTGCTGACATCACTGCCACGAAAGGCAGTTATAGGCTGCCGCAGGTGATGTCACTGCAATGTCACTGTGTGGTGCTGTTATAAGCAGATTATTTCTGTTCCCCACAGTGGCCTCTCACCTTTGACTCATACAGCATTATGTAAGCTCCGATTTCTTACAGACACCAAGGGTTGTAGATGCCATTCAACTGAATTAATCCATCCATTCACCAATCCATCTTGTTTTATGAATGAAGTATTTTAGGACCCAGAATCCTTTACTCTGGTTTAAAGAGCATGTTTTTGATGCCTCACAGATTGGCAGGATCGCTTGTTTCCGTGGTAGCGCATGGTTACTGGGCAACGGTTTAACTGTGCCTGCGATGCTTCAGATCCATGCTTCTCCCTGAACCTTTTGATACCAAGTGAGGTTTTGCCTTGAGCAACGTCTCCTTTCCAGAGCTTCCTTTCTCCCTGGATTCAGAACTAGAATGTTCCTTTTACAGAATGAGACATTACACAGCAACTCAGTCATAACTTGTGTGAATTAATGACTCGTGATGACTGGATCAATGGACCCATAGCTCAGATTGCAGCTCTGTGTATGTGCGTGAGAGAGAGATGGGGGAGGGCGTGTCATGAGATGCTCTTAAGATAGACATGTCTCTCAGCTGCCTTAAAGATGAAGTGTGACAGCCATCTCATGCCCGTGATCTCAAACGCAATTTCACTAATTGTATTCGGTTTATTTTTTTCCTGAAAATATTTTTAGTAATGAAACATGTCCCAGAAACCTTTTCACCCTACTCCACCACAGTGCCAGCTGTTGGCCTGCCGGCTTTAATCATCATGGTAACAGCCAAAGGTAGCTGTTTGATGCCAGAGTGAATGATTGAATTACTCATTAAATATGTTCCCAGGAATCATGACCCCAGACTCTGTGTGTGTGTGTGTGTGTGTGTGTGTGTGTGTGAGTGTGTGTGATAAGCGCAGCCAGCATAATGCCAAGGTTTACCATAGAGCAGATTTACCATGAAGCACAGTTTACCATAGAGCCCAGTTTGTTTTTCAGCCTTATAGTGTAAGTTCACTGTTGACATATCTGGACGTTTGTGAATTGAGAACTCAATATCCCAGCATCTGCTGACTAACCCTAAACCTCATCTCCCAGGATCTGCCGACTAACCCTAAACCTCATCTCCCAGCATCTGCTGACTAACCCTAAACCTCATCTCCCAGGATCTGCCGACTAACCCTAAACCTCATCTCCCAGGATCTGCTGACTAACCCTAAACCTCATCTCCCAGCATCTGCTGACTAACCCTAAACCTCATCTCCCAGCATCTGCTGACTAACCCTTACCCTTATCTCCCAGCATCTGAGAATAACAGGATTGGTCCTGTTAATCCTCATCCCCCTGAGAATAACAGGATTGGTCCTGTTAATCCTCATCCCCCTGGGAATAACAGGATTGGTCCAGTGATGGGATTGGCCATTCCAAATTGGGGAACAGACACAAAAACCAAATAAATACAAATAAATAAAAATTTTATCAGGATAAAAAAATAAATAAGAAGCATGTAGTAAGTTATCCTCAAAAAAGAGGTTTGTTATCCTTGAACCCCCCACCCCCCCTCTCGGTTTCTCTTCTTCTTTTTGGGGGGATGGACTGAGGCAGCCACAGCAGTTCTTCAGCTGGCAGCTTTACCTAGTACACATGGACATAAAGCTTGCCAGTGAAGAACTGCTGCAGGTCAGCCAATGAGCACGCTCCATCTCCCTGTGGGTAGCCAATGAGCACGCTCCATCTCCCTGTGGGTAGCCAATGAGGATGCTCCATCTCACTGGGGAGCCAATAAGCACGCACCATCTCACTGGGGAGCCAATAAGCATGTTCCATCTGGTGCAGGGTTGGGCATTGAGGGAGACCTGAAGAGAAAAACAGAGAGGCGTAGCAGTGGAACACAGGGATGCGGAATCTGCCACGTACAGAGATGATGTCATAACCCGAAGGGCAGATGGCATGCACGTCAGCATTCTTTGCCCAGGAAGTAAACAGGAAGTGGGATGATAAGACTTCCTGTTGTGTGCTTCCCTAGCCCTTGTTCCTCATTAAATGCATAGAGTAAAATCTGGAACAGTGTTTTTGATTCATATCATGTTCCATATTTCCATAATATTACTCAGGCCAATATTACTGACCCTAACCCTAACTCAGTGACTGACCCTAACCCTAACTCAGTGACTGAAATACCAGACTGGCTGTATAATGAAATTGACTGAACCAGACTGGCTGCATCTGCACATATCTCCCAAAGCGCTGCAGCTATCAACCAAAGTGTGCTGACATGCATGCAAGCTCACCAACTTCACATTCAGAAAACCCTCACAGTACGCACAACCAGTTATGCTCTACAAGTCTTTCTTAATCTCCTCCCCCATCCCTTTCTCTCCCCCATGGTTCAGGTCTCCCCTTTCTCTCCCCGTTCCCTCTCTCTCCCTCTTGGTTCAGGTCTCCCCTTTCTCTCCCCCATCCCTTTCTCTCCCCCATGGTTCAGGTCTCCCCTTTCTCTCCCCGTTCCCTCTCTCTCCCTCTTGGTTCAGGTCTCCCCTTTCTCTCCCCCATCCCTTTCTCTCCCCCATGGTTCAGGTCTCCCCTTTCTCTCCCCGTTCCCTCTCTCTCCCTCTTGGTTCAGGTCTCCCCTTTCTCTCCCTCTTGGTTCAGGTCTCCCCTTTCTCTCCCCCATCCCTTTCTCTCCCCCATGGTTCAGGTCTCCCCTTTCTCTCCCTGTTCCCTCTCTCTCCCTCTTGGTTCAGGTCTCCCCTTTCTCTCCCCCTTCCCTCTCTCTCCCTCTTGGTTCAGGTCTCCCCTTTCTCTCCCTGTTCCCTCTCTCTCCCTCTTGGTTCAGGTCTCCCCTTTCTCTCCCCGTTCCCTCTCTCTCCCTCTTGGTTCAGGTCTCCCCTTTCTCTCCCCGTTCCCTCTCTCTCCCTCTTGGTTCAGGTCTCCCCTTTCTCTCCCCGTTCCCTCTCTCTCCCTCTTGGTTCAGGTCTCCCCTTTCTCTCCCCGTTCCCTCTCTCTCCCTCTTGGTTCAGGTCTCCCCTTTCTCTCCCCGTTCCCTCTCTCTCCCTCTTGGTTCAGGTCTCCCCTTTCTCTCCCCGTTCCCTCTCTCTCCCTCTTGGTTCAGGTCTCCCCTTTCTCTCCCCGTTCCCTCTCTCTCCCTCTTGGTTCAGGTCTCCCCTTTCTCTCCCCCGTTCCCTCTCTCTCCCTCTTGGTTCAGGTCTCCCCTTTCTCTCCCCGTTCCCTCTCTCTCCCTCTTGGTTCAGGTCTCCCCTTTCTCTCCCCGTTCCCTCTCTCTCCCTCTTGGTTCAGGTCTCCCCTTTCTCTCCCCCGTTTCCTCTCTCTCCCTCTTGGTTCAGGTCTCCCCTTTCTCTCCCCGTTCCCTCTCTCTCCCTCTTGGTTCAGGTCTCCCCTTTCTCTCCCCGTTCCCTCTCTCTCCCTCTTGGTTCAGGTCTCCCCTTTCTCTCCCCGTTCCCTCTCTCTCCCTCTTGGTTCAGGTCTCCGATCTGCATTCCTGAAAGGCCTGGTACTGTGTCTGCACAGACTCCATATGCACAACCCTGCAGCTTAATCAGAGGAGCAATGAGTGTGTGTGTGTGAGTGTGAGTGTGAGTGTGCATGAGTGTGAGTGTGTGTGTGTGAGTGTGTGTGAGAGTGAGTGTGTGAGAGTGAGTGTGTGAGTGTGTGTGTGAGTGTGTGTGTGAGTGTGTGTGTGAGTGTGTGTGTGTGTATGTGTGTGAGTGTGTGTGTGTGTATGTGTGTGAGTGTGTGAGTGTGTGAGAGTGAGTGTGTGAGTGTGTGTGTGAGTGTGTGTGAGAGTGAGTGTGTGAGAGTGAGTGTGTGAGAGTGAGTGTGAGAGTGAGTGTGAGTGTGAGAGTGTGAGTGTGCATGTGTGCATGTGTGTGAGTGTAAGTGAGTGTGAGTGTGTGTGTGAGTGGGAGTGAGTGTGTGAGTGGGAGTGAGTGTGTGAGTGTAAGTGTGTGTGAGTGTGTGTGTGTGTGAGTGTGTGTGTGAGTGTGTGTGTGTGTGTGTGTGTGTGTATGTGTGTGAGTGTGTGAGTGTGTGTGTGTGTGTGTGTGAGTGTGTGAGTGTGTGAGTGTGTGTGGGAGTGTGTGTGTGAGAGTGAGTGTGAGAGTGAGTGTGAGTGTGTGAGTGTGCATGTGTGCATGTGTGCATGTGTGCATGTGTGCATGTGTGCATGTGTGCATGTGTGCATGTGTGTGAGTGTAAGTGAGTGTGAGTGTGTGTGTGAGTGGGAGTGAGTGTGTGAGTGGGAGTGAGTGTGTGAGTGGGAGTGAGTGAGTGGGAGTGAGTGTGTGTGTGAGTGAGTGTGAGCGTGAGCGTGTGTGAGTGTGAGTGTGTGTATGAGTGCGTGAGTGTGTGTGAGTGTGAGTGTGTGAGTGCATGTGCGTGTGTGAGCGTGAGCGTGAGTGTGAGTGTGAGTGTGAGTGAGCGTGAGCGAGTGTGAGTGTGAGTGAGTGTGTGTGTGTGTATGCATAGTGTGTGCATGCGCATAGGGGCTAAAGTATGTGTGTGTGTGTGCATACGCACAGGGGCTGAAATGTGTGTGTGTGCACGCGCACGGGGGCTGAAGTGTGTATGTGTGTGTGTGCATGCGCACGGGGGCTAAAGTGTGTGTGTGTGCATACGCACAGGGGCTGACTCCCAGCTTTACATCCTGGCCCATTACAGAGCTCTGAGCGTCACAGCCTGGCCCATTACAGAGCTCTGAGCGTCACATCCTGGCCCATTACAGAGCTCTGAGCGTCACATCCTGGCCCATTACAGCGCTCTGAGCGTCACATCCTGGCCCATTACAGAGCTCTGAGCGTCACATCCTGGCCCATTACAGAGCTCTGAGCGTCACATCCTGGCCCATTACAGAGCTCTGAGCGTCACATCCTGGCCCATTACAGCGCTCTGAGCGTCACATCCTGGCCCATTACAGCGCTCTGAGCGTCACATCCTGGCCCATTACAGCGCTCTGAGCGTCACATCCTGGCCCATTACAGAGCTCTGAGCGTCACATCCTGGCCCATTACAGAGCTTTGAGCGTCACATCCTGGCCCATTACAGAGCTTTGAGCGTCACATCCTGGCCCATTACAGCGCTCTGAGCGTCACATCCTGGCCCATTACAGCGCTCTGAGCGTCACATCCTGGCCCATTACAGCGCTCTGAGCGTCACATCCTGGCCCATTACAGCGCTCTGAGCGTCACATCCTGGCCCATTACAGCGCTCTGAGCGTCACATCCTGGCCCATTACAGAGCTCTGAGCGTCACATCCTGGCCCATTACAGAGCTCTGAGCGTCACATCCTGGCCCATTACAGAGCTTTGAGCGTCACATCCTGGCCCATTACAGCGCTCTGAGCGTCACATCCTGGCCCATTACAGCGCTCTGAGCGTCACATCCTGGCCCATTACAGAGCTCTGAGCGTCACATCCTGGCCCATTACAGAGCTCTGAGCGTCACATCCTGGCCCATTACAGAGCTCTGAGCGTCACATCCTGGCCCATTACAGAGCTCTGAGCGTCACATCCTGGCCCATTACAGAGCTCTGAGCGTCACATCCTGGCCCATTACAGCGCTCTGAGCGTCATATCCTGGCCCATTACAGAGCATCACATCCTGGCCCATTACAGCGCTCTGAGCGTCACATCCTGGCCCATTACAGCGCTCTGAGCGTCACATCCTGGCCCATTACAGCGCTCTGAGCGTCACATCCTGGCCCATTACAGAGCTCTGAGCATCACATCCTGGCCCATTACAGGCATTATTACCAGCAACCACTAACACCTTGACGGTCACCGCACGCACGCACGCACGCACGCACGCACAGTTGACCGTCAAGCACTATGAATCTTTCTTAAAGCACGCACGCACGCACAAAATATAAGCAGACCAACTACCTCTGAAGCAACCACACATTTTGGGGGGAAAAAAACAGTCCTTTATTATCCTGACCCTGATTTCCTTGCTGTGTTAATCTGTTTGGTATACACGTGGACTCTCAGAACGCCAAACCGGGCCTCGGGTTCCTGAATAATTTCTGTCTGGCAGAATTCCCCTGGTCTAGAAAGCACTAAGGATGAACTGCAGTAATCACTGCTCAGCAGGTCGCACATGTGGTAACCCTTTTTCCTCGGAAGATCGGCTGGCAAACAGTCGTGCTGCTCCAAAAACAGAAGTGTGATCAGTTATATTTAAGGGCACCGACAGTCACCCGCTGAACCGCTAACGGTAGAGAGACACGAAGGAGAAAGGGGTGCGGGGCTCCCCCTGAACAGAGCCGTTAGAGCGCAGGAATGTGCAAGCGAGGCGGGCAATGCAGTTCAGCCGTCTCCAGTAACAAAAAAGCCCTGCTAGAGCCACCAACACAAACGCTGACATAGCCCAGATGGGGCCCAGATGGGGCCCACCTGTATTTGTGGCCCCCGAAGCCATGGCTCAGCTGTGCAAGGTTAGGGTTAGGGTCAGAGCCTAGGGCCCTGCCATGCCCTCCAGTAAAGTCCTTCACATACCCACCAGATCACATGACCCTGGAGAAGGACAGTACACCTCTCTCTACCCTTATCAGGTCCAGAGTGTTCAAACCAAGGCAAACACGGATAAAGATGGCAGCAGCCGGGAACAGTCACACTAACCGCACGTGCAAAGCCACTCAGTGTTGAAATCCCTGGACTGCCCGGTTGCATAAGCATGTGTTGAAGGAAGCAGGTAAACATTTGATTAAACGTACATAATTCGTGTTGCCTGGAGGAGAAAATGTAAGAAATAAGTAACTGAAAGAACTGTGTTAAATCATTTTGAAAGGAGCACATTATTTACTGTAAATAAGCACTATGAATCTTTCTTAAAAACTTGGCAGTATGTACATGTGCTGTGTCATTTATTTTGCCTACGCTGATGCGTTATAGGCTACGTGACATTAATATATATATATATTTTTAACCGTTTCTACATTACATTTATACCATTCACGTACTGATCTGACGTGGTGTTCTCGGTCCCAGTCACACGAGCATGGTTTAAAAGAGGGAAGAGCTTCAACAGCCACAGCTTGAAAAGCAAATCGTTATTTTTCTTATTTACTTTCACGTGACCAAAACGATATTTAAATAATTTACATCCATAATCTGTATTTCGTTCAGGACGTTGTCAAATTTTAGTAAAACCATTATTAGACTGTTGATTTACAGAAATACTAGAAACGGAAATAATCTTACTGAAAGAAAATAATTCCTCTATCTCACGCAGAACAGGGTGCGGCCGCATGGAATCTGCTGTCCGGCTCACGTCCTTACTGACTCACTTTAAAAAGGTAAAAATATATGACATCCTTAAAAAAAACGACACGATGTGGGCCTACGTGGTTCTCGCTAAGAATCATAGTTTTGTTGTTCAGCCAACAGTAGGTCCTATAAGCATTGCAAATAAAATGCTGACAAGTTATGTCAAAAAGCCCAATATTTTAAAAATCATCGCAAGATAATAAACAGGAAACAGATCGCTACAAAGTTAGAAATCCAGCGGAATATGCCCTTTTAAATGATCTCGCACTTAATGAGGTAGAACTACGGCCGGCATTATTCTCACCTGACTTGATAAAAGACTTGACAAGCACAATCAGTGTTAAAGCGATCCAGATTCGGCTCGTAAAGGCGAGTTTAATGCAATTCCATTTAAAACGTATAACATAAATAAATGAACGAAGGTAGACTACAGTCATGCAGACTACAGTAACGCCCACCGTCTCTTAAAATCTGTATTAGTGTTCCAAGTTGTAGCCTACGGGATAGGCTAGCTACATTGTGTAACCTGAAGAGCCGTTTTTACTTGTTATTCTTAATATTCCGATTTTTATGTAGCCTACCACACACACACACACACACACACACATTGACGTAGCTCCGTACAGTTGGGTGCCCCAAGAATATTAAATTCTTAGGTAAATTAGCAGTGAAAGGCCAGCTTCAGGTAGGCTGTCGGAATCTACCTCCAATGACAACTTGCATCTCTTATTGTGCGATTGACAGCGACACAAGCCATCAGACTTCCCAAACCTGTAAAGTCTGTAAGAAGTTATCGGGACTTTATTGAGGATAAGTTTAGAGTTCACTTACTTTTACTTGAAATCCCATAAAATCGCCTTTGCCTTCGCAGCTCGGTGTCACTCTGCACGGATTTTAGCGTTTTCTCTGGCTCCAAACGTCCTGCGTGACTGAAGTAAAGGCTTTATCCGCGTCAGAGTGCGAGAAGGAGAGAGAGCGACAGAGAGAAGGGGGGCGGGGGTCCCTCCAACACCGGCACTTCCCCCATGCCCAAACTAACACCCTAGTTACTTTAAACTCAAGTAAACTGCTTAAACGCACCTTTATATCACGAGATGCTATTGTTCATATAATTTTTTATGAATCACCATATCTACATAATGACCACAACGTTACGCAATTGTAACTGTAATACTAAGAGACTTTACTGGCAATGCAACTTTTTGTCGGCTATCAAGCCTGTATTTAAGCGAATGTTTCTTCCCGTATCTTTTGTCAGCATCTGAAATCCAGATTAAAAGCAAGCCGTTCAGTGGCCTACGTTACCACACAGCACAAGTAAATAGACAAATATCATGAAACCATTATTAAAGATCAACCTTCATCCTCAATCAATTTAGACAGCCCAGCCAAATGTAGTCGGCTACAAAATGCCTTCCGCTAGACCGGGATTTTAAAATAGGCTACATTTGTTTAAAAAAATAAAAATAACTGCCGGCTACGCATACATATATTACCTTACAATGTCAAGACTGTTCATTAATGTCGATTCAGAAAGACTCAATTTTTGTTCCACTGTTTCCATTTATTTTTGAGCAGTTCTATAGTCACCTCTCGATCCTCACGTTTAACTCTCTCCAGCAAACCGGCTTCTCAGTCCGATCAGCTGGCAGCGCGATGACGCGTTTATGAATAGCTGGCCAATCAAATTGTAACGTCAAAGAGCAGCTCTGACGTCCACCATGTATAGATGATTGCCAGGTTTCTCAGCCAATTAAATATTTTAACTTGCAAGGAACCAGGCGGGGAAAATGTAGGCTGCATTCATCTAATAAAAAAAAATGTATGCGCAAAATACTTTTAAATTTTAAGCATTTACACTACGCTAAATAGAACGCGTCTCTGTAATGAAGCTTGTTTAATTAGTTTTTATTCTTTTAGGAGATTGCGTTGGTCAACAACCTGTTGCCTCATGTAGCCTACGTGTAATTACTCAGTTTTGCAGAATTTGTATAGGTCTTAGATTATTCCATGAACATCAAAACAAAGAAAAAGTTCCCAGCAAATTGCATAGTTTAAATATGTGTTGGTATATTTTGAGCGAAAATATCCCTCTTATTGAAAGATATACAGGTGCAGCTCAAAAAATTAGAATATCGTGAAAAAGTTCAATATTTTTTGTCCCTCATTTCACAATATTCTAATTTTTTGAGCTGCACCTGTAGTGCTGAAATTAAATAATTGTGTATCTCACATATACCTTCATGTCGCCCCCATCTCCCCCACTTCAGATCTGCTCTGTATTAGATAAGTTATCATCACTTATTTTGCATAACTGTAAATAACAATGACATAACCCTGAAATATATGCCAGGCCATTTGGTATGCAAACAATATCATAAGAGCTGAAGGACAGGAATAGAGTATGGCTGGGCCAACGGGACATTGCACAGAAAACAGCAAACTTTGTGATTATTACATCACAGAGGGGACAGTGAGGGCTGTCATTATGACATCACA
>CM040402.1:129605694-129738382 GCA_022702515.1 Ilyophis sp. 1 JC-2022
TTACATTTGATCTAAGATCATGTCTGAAATGAGCATACGTGCGATTCAGAGATAATGGACGTACGCCCAAAAAAACGTGCGTACGCCAATCTCCCAGATGTGAAATCTATAAATCACAAATGATCTAGAAATTGTGCGCAGCTGAAAGGTTTTAGATCTCCGTCCCCTAATTAATGTCATTAGCATATAAAGGAGCCTGAATCATAACCCAAATCATCTACTTGATAATGGCGAGCAGCAAAATAATGTCCGAAATTTAAGTCGTATTGGCGGAGGTACAAATGCACGCCGGAATGTTGTTTGGGAGCCTGTCCAGTGGCGTTTCCTCAAAATCAAAATACGTCGCCTGGCAGTCTGTGGCTCAGGCTGTAAAACGAGGTTGGGGGGCAGCAAAGGTCTCTGAAGGACAAAGATTTACAAAGACAAAATGGTCTGACTTGAAACTCAAGGCAAAGAAGTGACTGCACACCATAGGGCCAGTGTGCAGTGCAGGCCACGGGAGGAGGAAGTGCCATGTCAAACCTCACCCCAGAGGATGATCGAATTGCTGCCATTATCGGGGAAAGTGCGGTTGTTGGCGAGTATACGGAGGGTGACTTAGATATTTTGACTGCTGCAGATTCAGAAGGTAAGCTGGCATGTGTTTAAAATCAAGTAAGGTCCAGACCCATCTCCCAAACGACCCCAAGCAGACCCATCTCCCAAACAGCCCCAAGCAGACCCGTCTCCCAAACGGCCCCAAGCAGACCCGTCTCCCAAACGGCCCCAAGCAGACCCGTCTCCCAAACGGCCCCAAGCAGACCCGTCTCCCAAACGGCCCCAAGCAGACCCGTCTCCCAAACGGCCCCAAGCAGACCCGTCTCCCAAACGGCCCCAAGCAGACCCGTCTCCCAAACGGCCCCAAGCAGACCCGTCTCCCAAACGGCCCCAAGCAGACCCGTCTCCCAAACGGCCCCAAGCAGACCCGTCTCCCAAACGGCCCCAAGCAGACCCGTCTCCCAAACGGCCCCAAGCAGACCCGTCTCCCAAACGGCCCCAAGCAGACCCGTCTCCCAAACGGCCCCAAGCAGACCCGTCTCCCAAACGGCCCCAATTGAGTGGTAGTTCTTCCTGTTGACATATACATACTAATTTTTATTTGGTGCCTATATGGCAACGTTAGTGCAATCTATTGCATCTGCTACGTTGGGGAATCCTGTGGTGCACACAAAATCTCCCTTCACATTCTGTAGCTCCTCGGCAGTGTAAGAAAACCTTATGTACTGACGAGACAAGCGAATGATGCCTCGAAGTACAGCTGGCATGATTCGGCTAACCGATGGCTGGGATATGCCTGACCGGTCACCAATCTCTCTTTGGAATGTTCCTGTTGCCAGAAACCCAAGTACAGTTAAGACTTGCACCTCAGCGGGTATGGCCTGGTTGCAGCTCAGCGGGTATGGCCTGGTTGCATCTCAGCGGGTATGGCCTGGTTGCAGCTCAGCGGGTATGGCCCGGTTGCATCTCAGCGGGTATGGCCCGGTTGCAGCTCAGCGGGTATGGCCTGGTTGCAGCTCAGCGGGTATGGCCTGGTTGCAGCTCAGCGGGTATGGCCTGGTTGCAGCTCAGCGGGTATGGCCTGGTTGCAGCTCAGCGGGTATGGCCTGGTTGCAGCTCAGCGGGTATGGCCTGGTTGCATCTCAGCGGGTATGGCCCGGTTGCAGTTGGTGCGTGTCTGTAAATTTGGGCCATCTGGGCGCAAAGTTCTAATAACGTGGCTCTCGGCAAATGGTACCTGCTGATCAGCCATTCATCATCATGCCTAAATAATGTTTTACACATGTGGAACTATAATATGAATATTAAATATGAATATTAAATATGTATATTAAATATGTATACTAAATAAATTTCCTTCAAGGAGGTGTCAATTATGCTTTAATATATTAATGACTTTATTGTGCAAATAATTAGGCAGCAGAAGACATGTTGGTAGTCTCGCATAGCCAGACCTCCACACTTCATTTTGATGCTGTGCTGCTGAGATATTCGAACACTTTCAGTACAACAACATTGCCACAAAAAATATGCGTACACCAAATTGGAACCTGACGTGGAGCTAAGTACTTTTCCACATCAAAGACCGTTTTTATAAATCTGAATTTTGACGTGGATTTGAGCGTACGCACTGTCTTCGATCAAATCTGTGTGTAAGATCATTTTATAAATGAAGCCCCAGGTTGTGTAGGATGTCTCACCTGGCTGGCTTATCTGGCCTGCAGGTAAAGGTACAGCTGACTTGGAGTCCAGCAGGGTGAAGCTCCTTTAGAATAATGGAGTTATCTCTAGATACAGGCTTGCTGGCTACTGGCTTCGCCCCTTCCTGCTGTCTCACCTACTTCACTACCTGTCTCACTCTTTTACCTCTGTAGAGGTACTCTGTAGAGTACTGGCCCCTCCCCTACAGGGTACTGGCCCATCCTCTACAGAGCACTGGCCCCTCCCCTACAGGGTACTGGCCCCTCCCCTACAGGGTACTGGCCCCTCCTCTACAGGGCATTGGCCCCTCCCCTACAGGGTACTGGCCCCTCCTCTACAGGGCATTGGCCCCTCCCCTACAGGATACTGGCCCCTCCCCTACAGGGTACTGGCCCATCCTCTACAGAGCACTGGCCCCTCCCCTACAGGGTACTGGCCCCTCCTCTACAGGGCATTGGCCCCTCCCCTACAGGGTACTGGCCCCTCCTCTACAGGGCATTGGCCCCTCCCCTACAGGGTACTGGCCCCTCCCCTACAGGGTACTGGCCCCTCCTCTACAGGGCATTGGCCCCTCCCCTACAGGGTACTGGCCCCTCCCCTATAGAGTGATGGCCCCTCCCCTACAGGATACTGGCCCCTCCCCTACAGGGTACTGGCCCCTCTCCTACAGAGTACTGGCCCCTCCTCTACAGGACAACTTCCTTAAAACACAGCAGGCTCTCTCTACACTGAAAGCTCTGTTAAATGCATCTCAAACAAAAGTCATGTGGTTTGGAAGGAAAGTTTATGTTCCCCTTCTGGATATCAGTGATGGTTCTGTTCCCCTTCTGGATATCAGTGATGGTTCTGTTCCCCTTCTGGATATCAGTGATGGTTCTGTTCCCCTTCTGGATATCAGTGATGGTTCTGTTCTCGAGCGGCTGGGAATATGGCTGACTGCTCCTTCACTGCCAAACTAACTGCCAATCGTTCCAGTGGCCATTCTCAGATGAAGGCTGTGCTTGACAGGCTAAATGTTGTGTACAACTCCGCTAACAGATTTGTCACGAATGCTCATTTCAAACCTCACTGTAAACTGGCCAACCTTACATACTCAACAAAACATCCACTGTTTATCATGTTTATTTACAAAACTTTCTGTATCCTATTACAAGCCACATCCTCCACCTACAACACCAGCTCTTCCCGTCACATTCAATACCTCCCTCTGTTAATCCTCCTTCCAGTCCGCTACGGCCAGCGACTGGAACGAAATGCAAAATTTAATGTGATGTAGCATACCATCACATCTAAATCAACGTGTGAAATATTTGTCATGGAAAATATAGATCCTTTGTATTTTGTTTATATACGTTTATGTTTTTTTATGCCAAAGGTCTAATATTGTACAACGATCTCCAATAAACTGCAGAAGTATCAGCTGTAACACATTTAAAAAAAGGTTATATGCTTGAGAACACAAATGTTGCATGCAATATTAATGCTGTCCAGAAGATGGCGCACCATTCTCATAAACACTACCATTGAAAAGATGGCCGAGGCTTCTTACTCAATTGTACAAAAGAACAAAACTACACTGATTTAATCCATCAAACGCAATGTAAGAATGAACATACAGTGAGACAACACATCATCTCTGCGGCATTCATGGCCTGTAATGTGTGTCTATGAGACCAGACTCACTGTGACTGCAAACCTATATATTTATATATTTATTATACACACATTATGGAGGTACAGTATTATTGCCGGTTTTTGAACAAGTCTGTTCACTGGTGCTTTTTAGATTTAAGCTGTGGACACGGAAAACACAGAAAATTATAAATACCGTATGAAGTGAATCCAGATGTAAAATTTATTTCCAGGTGCTTTTCAGATCTGTGTGACTGCTCGAGCATCAGGTCAAAGCTGAAATAAGGTGCTTTTCAGATGTGTGTGACTGCTCGAGCATCAGGTCAAAGCTGAAATAAGGCTGTTGACCAATTAATTATAAAGCCCCTGTGAATTAGACAACTTGGAGGGAGAAGAAAGGTGATCATAACAATAGATACCTCACAGTGATACGTTTATTATTTATCATTAGCAGTACATACAAATCAGATGTAAAAAGTACAAGAACACACAACCACCAATAACACCCAATTATCTTTCCCAGAGCGGTTTGAACACGCTCACATCTCCACAGAGCGGTTTGAACACGCTCACATCTCCACAGAGCGGTTTGAACACGCTCACATCTCCACAGAGCGGTTTGAACACGCTCACATCTCCACAGAGCGGTTTGAACACGCTCACATCTCCACAGAGCGGTTTGAACATGCTCACATCTCCACAGAGCGGTTTGAACACACTCACATCTCCACAGAGCGGTTTGAACACACTCACATCTCCACAGAGCGGTTTGAACACACACATCTCTCTAGACTGGTTTCAGCATAGTCACACAGTCAATATTTAACACCCCCCTCGCTGTAATTAAGACTGGCACTAAACTTGGATAGGGAATAGAGATATTGTACAGAAGGGAATAGAGATATTGTACAGAAGGGAATAGAGATATTGTACAGAAAAGAAGAGATATTGTACAGAAGAGAATAGAAATATTGTACAGAAGGGAATAGAGATATTGTACAGAAGGGAACACAGACTCTAACAGCATTAACACCAAACATACACATTAATAACTCATGAGGGACAACATTTCTTTTTAATCTGAACATTTTGAATTTATATATTATATATTAATTAATATATAATAAAATAAGACATTATACAATAGTACAATAATGCTGAATATGACATCGGATAATCTTTGCAATCTATTGCAGGGGTGTCCAATCTTAGCTGAAAAGGACTAGTGTGGGTGCAGGGTTTTGTTCTAGCCCAGCACTAAGACACATGATTCTGCTTATCAAGAGCTTAACCACCACGATTAGTTAATTATTAGTGCTGAACTAAAACAAAAACCTGCACCCACACCGGCCTTTTAGGATAAGATTGGACACTCCCTAGTTTAATGTGTGCTTGAGTACGTTTTAGAATAAGGTTGGACACCCCCTAGTTTAATGTGTGCTTGAGAGTACGTTTTGGGATAAGATTGGACCCCCCTAGTTTAATGTGTGCTTGAGTGTGTGTTTTGGGATAAGATTGGACCCCCCTAGTTTAATGTGTGCTTGAGTGTGTGTTTTGGGATAAGATTGGACCCCCCTAGTTTAATGTGTGCTTGAGTGTGCGTTTTTGGATAAGATTGGACCCCCCTAGTTTAATGTGTGCTTGAGTGTGCGTTTTGGGATAAGATTGGACCCCCCTAGTTTAATGTGTGCTTGAGTGTGCGTTTTAGAATAAGATTGGACGCCCCTAGTTTAATGTGTGCATCGTTTGAAACTGAATCTCCTTTTTTCTCTCACTGCCAGTACTTGGTACTCTACCACGATCAATTGGACCCTTGTTGCCATGATACAAGAAGGCAACAACTTGCACTCCCGGTTTGACCGACCGCCGTCTTTACTGGCCCCAGTTTAACTCATCTTTACTGGCCCCAGTTTAACTCATCTTTACTGGCCCCAGTTTTACTCATCTTTACTGGCCCCAGTTTAACTTCAGAACCTGAGAACAACCAAATCTACAGCAGTCAGAGTGGAACCCGTATGTTTGGGTTCCTGAGTACTTGGGTTCTTTACACAGTAGCTGCGATCCGGTACCCTCCTGGCCATATGACGGGAGAGGACCGGGAAGTGCGTGGCATCGCCGCTTGTCCCTGCTGCATGAGAGCGAGCCGGTTGGCAGCCTCCCGCCGAGAGGGCCCGGTTTAAACTGAATGAAAACTCCGCCCAGCTGCTACGTCACCTTGCGACCGGGAGCCCTTAACGGAGCGTGCCCAGTAACTCGCACAAAGGGCGTGGTCTCACAGTGTCTGAGTTGGTGGGTGTGCTCTCAGTGCCTGAGTTGGAGGGCGTGGTCTCAGTGTCCGAGTTGGAGGGCGTGGTCTCACAGTGTCCGAGTTGGAGGGCGTGGTCTAAGCGACATGGCCCAGGGGACGAGGGTGGGGTTGGCTATAGAGGCGGTCAGCGTGTGTAGGAACGCTGCCAGCTGTAGATGTCGCGGATGGCGTGGGGGGCGCGGCAGGCGGGCGGCGGCCTCTTGCAGGTGCTGCCGCTGCGATGGCGGATGGTTCTGCCGCTAGCCACACCCCCCGGGCCCCTAGCCCCACCCCCTGGGCCCCTGCGGCGAGGCGGGGCCAGTCGTGCGCGCTGTTCTTCGCCAGAGCAGAAGTCTGTGGCAGCGTGGAAGAACTCAAGCAGGGCGCGGTGGCTCCAGGCGTCGCTGGGCGTGGCGAAGCCACAGTGCCCGCCACGCGAGCTCAGCAGCAGGAAGAGGTGGGGGTTACTGTGGAAGAGCTCCAGAGGGAGCGTCTCGTTCAGGGCTCCCCTCACCGGGTCGTCCCGGCTGCACACGCACAGCACGGGCACCGCCACCTCGTCCACGTCCTGCAGAGGCTCGTTACGCTCCCAGTATCCCTCCCAGGTGGCCCCGCCCCCCGCCAGCCCGCAGAACAGCGCCTCCTCCAGGCCACGCAGAGAGCTGCTGGAGAAGAGCGAGTCTGTAGGGATCACCTCCCCCAGAGCGGTCCTGTATCTACACCAAAAACACACACACACACACACACAAAATCATCATTATCATTCAGTCCAGAGTGAGTTACAAATCTGTATATTAAAAAGATGAGGCGAAATGCAGAGACAATACAAAGTTAGTGTCAGACCTGACAGTCAGTCATAATATTAAAGGGGCTATATGTAATGTTAAGAAAATCCTTCTCATTACTGACACCGGTGGCCGTAAGTGAACTGCAGCCAGCAGGGCTTCCTCACACTCGCACAACGGGAGCCGATCAGCCAGTAGTCGGGTTTGAATCGATGTAACTTAGCTAGCGAACATTATCTAGTATTTGCGAGTGATTACATTAGCAAGCAAGCAAGCTAACATTAGCCTGCTAGATGCAATTTAGCCAGCTTAGCAATCAAGTAAGCAACATCTCACACATTCTAAGCTAAGGTCGGCATCAGGATCATCACAATATATTTCACATGCTTTGCAGTAATGTTGAAAACCTGTCCAATAACAAGAACACCAGCTCGGGGCCGGTTTTGATCCCCAACAACAAACAAAGGTCTCTGCATGGCTGGAATTGTTGCTGGTTGACTGATCCATTTCTCAGCAGCTAGCTAGTGTTGTGTTACTCGACTGTTCAGTTCGCTAACGTTAGCCCTTATGCTAGCCCTTATGTTGGGTTAGGGTTAGGGTTAGGGGTTAGGGTTAGGGTTAGTTCGCTAGCCCTTATGTTGTGGTGCTGTGGTGGGCGGGCCAGCCAAAGAGAGGGAAGGCACTTGGGAGTGCACTTTGATGCACATTGTAAAAAATATTTAAATCGTTTTCAATACATTTAGTATTTTTTTTTTTAGCATGCATCATGTGTTCATCAACAGTGTCCGTGTAGTGTGAGTGGTGTGAGTTTGTGTGTGTGTGTGTGTGTGTGTCGCAGTGTGCAGTGTGTGCAGAGGGTGTGTGTGGTGTTGTGGTAGTGCAGTATGTGATATGTAGAGTGTGTGTGTGTGGTATGCAGTGTGCAGTATGTGTGTGTGTGTGTGTGTGTGTGTGTGCAGTGTGCAGATGTGTGATGTGTGTTGTGTTGTAGTGCAGTGTGGTGTGTGGTATGCAGTGTTCATGCTGCAGTATGTGATATGTAGTGCGTGTGTGTGGTATTAATGTGTGCATGGTGCAGTATGTGATATATAGTGTGTGTGTGTGTGGTATGCAGTGTGCATGGTGCAGTATGTGGTATGCAGTGTGCATGGTGCAGTATGTGATATGTAGTGTGTGTGTGTGTGTGGTATGCAGTGTGCATGGTGCAGTATGTGATATGTAGTGTGTGTGTGTGGTATGCAGTGTGCATGGTGCAGTATGTGATATGTAGTGTGTGTGTGGTATGCAGTGTGCATGGTGCAGTATGTGATATGTAGTGTGTGTTTGCAGTGTGCATGGTGCAGTATGTGATATGTAGTGTGTGTGTGGTATGCAGTGTGCATGGTGCAGTATGTGATATGTAGTGTGTGTGTGGTATGCAGTGTGCATGGTGCAGTATGTGATATGTAGTGTGTGTGTGGTATGCAGTGTGTGATATGTAGTGTGTGTTTGCAGTGTGCATGGTGCAGTATGTGATATGTAGTGTGTGTTTGCAGTGTGCATGGTGCAGTATGTGATATGTAGTGTGTGTTTGCAGTGTGCATGGTGCAGTATGTGATATGTAGTGTGTGTTTGCAGTGTGCATGGTGCAGTATGTGATATATAGTGTGTGTGTGTGTGGTATGCAGTGTGCATGGTGCAATATGTGATATGTAGTGCGTGTTTGCAGTGTGCATGGTGCAGTATGTGATATGTAGTGTGTGTTTGCAGTGTGCATGGTGCAGTATGTGATATGTAGTGTGTGTTTGCAGTGTGCATGGTGCAGTATGTGATATATAGTGTGTGTTTGCAGTGTGCATGGTGCAGTATGTGATATATAGTGTGTGTTTGTAGTATGCAGTGTGCATGGTGCAGTATGTGATATGTAGTGTGTGTTTGCAGTGTGCATGGTGCAGTATGTGATATGTAGTGTGTGTTTGCAGTGTGCATGGTGCAGTATGTGATATATAGTGTGTGTGTTTGTAGTATGTATGGTGCAGTATGTGATATGTAGTGTGTGTTTGCAGTGTGCATGGTGCAGTATGTGATACGTAGTGTGTGTTTGCAGTGTGCATAGTGCAGTATGTGATATGTAGTGTGTGTTTGCAGTGTGCATGGTGCAGTATGTGATATGTAGTGTGTGTTTGCAGTATGTGATATGTAGTGTGTGTTTGCAGTGTGCATGGTGCAGTATGTGATATGTAGTGTGTGTTTGCAGTGTGCATGGTGCAGTATGTGATATGTAGTGTGTGTTTGCAGTGTGCATGGTGCAGTATGTGATATGTAGTGTGTGTTTGCAGTGTGCATGGTGCAGTATGTGATATGTAGTGTGTGTTTGCAGTGTGCAGCAGTACCTGCTGAGACAGATCTTCTGGTAAAGCAGCAGTGCTGAGTGATAGGGCCAGCAGAGGCCGCTGTCGTACCAGGCCTGGCAGCGCAGAATGGGGGAGATACAGGCGGCTGCAGTCAGGTAGCTGGAGGATCCACACTCGCCCAGGTAGGACAGGAGCAGGCCCGACCCGCTGCTCTCGCTGACCGCATACAGCCGGCCCGCAGGCTGCCGGTACCGGATGTAGCACACCGCCTCCCGAAGGTCCGCCGGGTCGCCGAACTCCTGCAGCCGCGGCGTTGCCAGGGGCGTACCGTTCTGCCCACGCCGGTTAAACACCACCGGAATATAGCCATGACACAGGCCCACCTCACACAGCTACGAGGAGAACACAATCACAGGCCCGCCTCACACAGCTACGAGAACACAATCACAGGCCCGCCTCACACAGCTACGAGAACACAATCACAGGCCCGCCTCACACAGCTACAAGGAGAACACAATCACAGGCCCGCCTCACACAGCTACGAGAACACAATCACAGGCCCACCTCACACAGCTACGAGGAGAACACAATCACAGGCCCGCCTCACACAGCTACAAGGAGAACACAATCACAGGCCCACCTCACACAGCTACGAGGAGAACACAATCACAGGCCCGCCTCACACAGCTACGAGGAGAACACAATCACAGGCCCGCCTCACACAGCTACGAGAACACAATCACAGGCCCGCCTCACACAGCTACGAGAACACAATCACAGGCCCGCCTCACACAGCTACAAGGAGAACACAATCACAGGCCCGCCTCACACAGCTACGAGAACACAATCACAGGCCCACCTCACACAGCTACGAGGAGAACACAATCACAGGCCCGCCTCACACAGCTACAAGGAGAACACAATCACAGGCCCACCTCACACAGCTATGAGGAGAACACAATCACAGGCTCACCTCACACAGCTACGAGGAGAACACAATCACATTTTTTTTTTAAAAATTTTAAAACTTATTTTAAAGCCATTTTAAAGTCTAAAGTAAGAAAGTTGGTCAGACGCTTGGTTGTGAAAGGGAAAAACCAGTGGAAAGAAATTTTTTGGGACCTGCTATGGACAAAGGAACCCCGGCGCTGAACTAAACTGGCCGCCGGGTAGGATATGCTACCTGTTGTCATCGTCGAGTCTTGTCTAGTTTTATCGTCTCATGCTGTGATTTGCCTCTAATCACTATACTTTTACTGCTGACCCACTGTTCCTGAATTGGACGTTATTAGCAGCTTAAAGTGAACGCTTTTTCGAGGCTCCCACACGTTTTTGGAATTTCTATGCCAACCTTGAACGCAGCTGTGAGACAAAGCTAGCCAGCTAACGTTAGCAGTGCAAGCTAGCCAAATATTACGGCTAGCCTACAGCCCCAAACGGCAAGCGAAGCTAACGTCCTTCCATCTCCTCGTCTGGCACTACGACCTGGATTTACCCACGACCAACCGCACGGATCTCCCCATAATTAGCCAAAGCCTCGTGAGTTTAAACTGCAAGATACTTTCGGACTGTCCTACCACCCGGTTCAATACACAGCAGCAGCCTCGGCTGTGTTTACTAATGTTACCGGCACCAGCTGAGTTAGGACCCACATGGTAAATCATAGGTGGCCCTGGCGCCCGATTTTATTATTTTTTAGACATATATATTTACTCTTCACGAACTGTAAAGCCCTTTTCTCTGTTTATCTTAGTTTTACCTCCAGTTTATTCTTTACGCAATTTCTACTGTTGCAATCATGTGTCAAATTTGGACTCTGCTGTGTGCCTTGTTGATTCTTGTGCACACAAAGGACAACTGCCATGCAAATGGCGTCGACCCCCCACCAGCAGGGGCTGCTATTGTTCCCCACTCAGGTACATCAGACTACTTACCTCTCTCCAGGGACTTTTTGTCCTTCTGGCTGACCAGAATAGTTGGGCTACCTGTCTACCTGAAATCAATGGCTCCCTGCTGCTCCATCATGCTCCTGCAGCAGCTGTTTGTCTCCCCTGCACTATATGCACTAACCCCCTCTGTGAAAGGCAAACATGGACATTGCTTTGCCTTTCTCAAACGTATGCTCATACTTCTCATGTTACTCATCGCTGGGATCCACCCCAACCCTGGTCCTACCTTACCCCCCTCCCTCCCTCCTCCTCTTGGCCCTGTCTCATTCCCCTCCCTCCCCCTCCTGGTCCTGTCTCATCCCCTTCCCTCCCTCTTCCCTCCCCCCCTCCCATCCATCCATCCATCCATCCATCCATCCATCCATCCTTCCTTCCTTCCTTCCTTCCTTCCTTCCTTCCTTCCTTCCTTCCTTCCTCCCTCCCTCCCTCCCTCCCTCCCTTCCTTCCTTCCTTCCTTCCTTCCTTCCTTCCTTCCTTCCTTCCTTCCTTCCTCCCTCCCTCCACTCCCCCTTTCTCCCCCTCCCCCTCCCCCTCCAACCCTCGCTACCCCTTCCCCCCCGCGCCCCCCCACCCCTCTTCGACCTGTCCAGCCAACCTACTCCCACCAACGCGTCTTCCCTCCCTCCCTCCGGTGGCTCAGCAGCTGATGATCGGCTGTTACCCCATGTCTCCACTGACAGGAGAGAGCTAGAGGTAACACCTAGAAACCCTGTACTGAAAAAGCACCGCAAGACTAAATTGTTTGAAACTCTAAACCAAGCTAGAACTGTATTGGACCCCCAGTACAAGCCAAAGGGTCTCTTCTGTGGACATTTAAATATCCGAAGTATTGGTAATAAGCGCGAACAGTTAGAGCATCTTCTACTTGAATCTAACTTACACGGCCTAGGTCTGAGTGAAACATGGTTAAACAAATCATCCCCTGAAGCCCTAGTATCCATGCCAGGCTACAATGTTTTTAGGAACGACAGAAAGACTGGGAAAGGAGGTGGGGGTGTCCTATTGTACATCAGGGACACAATCACTTGTAAAGTACTGGAATGGTCCACTGACTTTAAAGGTGTTGGTACAGAATGTGTTGGTGTGGAAATCACTCTCTCAGAAGAAATGTCATTTTACCTGATATGTCTCTATAGAAAACCAGACGCCAAAGTCGAGTTTTTACATTACATTACATTATAGACATTTAGCAGACGCTCTTATCCAGAGCGACGTACATAGTGCATTTTCAAACTAGGAACAAGAACGTTTAAAAACAACCCTAAAAAGGCAAATATGAATCTAAGTACTAGGCGCAGTCAGTATGATTGGGGTTTTTTTTTTTTTTTTTTTTGGGGGGGGAATTACACAACATTAATAACAATAGTCACAGGGAGGTAGGGAGGGGTGGAGAGAGGTGCAGCTTGAAGAGGTGAGTCTTCAATCTGCGCTTGAAGGCAGTCAGACTTTCTGCTGTTCTGACCTCCACGGGGAGCTCATTCCACCACCGTGGGGCCAGGACAGACAGACGTCGAGACCGGGTGCTAGCATGAAGAGGGGGGGGTACCAGTCGTCCTGAGGAGGCGGAGCGCAGGGATCTGGCAGGTGTGTAGGGTCTGATTAGTTTTTGGAGGTATGGGGGGGCAGAACCTCGGACTGCCTGGAAGGCGAGCACCAATGTTTTGAATTTGATGCGAGCCATCACCGGTAGCCAGTGGAGGTCAATGAGCAGGGGGGTGACATGGGAGTGTCGGGGGAGGTTACTTGACCAGTTAAAACATCTCCTAAAAACCTGCAACCCACAAAAGGAAACAATAATCCTAGGTGATTTCAATGTAAATTGGGACAGCAAACAGACAAGAAAAAACCTCAAATACACTATGGATGCCCACAGTTTCGAACAAATAATTAAACAGCCAACCAGAATAACCAAAACCTCCCAGACCAAAATAGACCTAGTTTTCACCAACAAACCCGACAGAATCTCTAAGACCCACAATATGCTGACCGGTCTATCTGACCACAATTTCATCTGCTTCACCAGCAAACTCAATAAAACTCGCTTCCCAAATACACCCAAAAAACCCGCCACCTCATCAAAATACATCCCCAAAAATATGCAACAGAGTTTTGAGGATGCAGTCAAAAAGTTTGACTGGCAGGAGATCCTCTCCTCAAATACCATAGAGAAAAACTGCACCCTCTTCACAGCCAAAATCAATGAGACGATGGCCTCCTTCTCCAGGAAGGGGAGCCAAAAAGCCAAAAAAACAAACCACCTCCCGTGGCTAGATCACAGCTGCAGATGTCAAATGAAAGACAGGGATTCACTCCTCAAACAGAGCTTAAAATCTGGACTGTCCATCGACAGACAGAGATTCACCCATGCTAGGAACAAGGTCACACAGACCCTCAGAAAGGCTAAAGCGAACTTCTTCATCAGTATAATTGAAGCAGGAAAAGGGAACGGTAAAAATGTCTGGCAAACATTGAACAAACTTCTAGGCAAACATCGCAATCAGGAAAAAGACACCCTAGAACTAAAAGTAGATGACATATTAGTTAACGACCCCACAGTGCTGGCCTGCACCTTTAACGAACACTTCTTAAACAGTGTCCAAGAAATCACCAAACACTTTGCCCCCTCCGATATCTTACTAAAGCCAGTAACTGACGCCCAGGACTCCTTTGAGCTAGAGGAGATAACAGAGCCAGAAGTGAAAAAGATCATTCTGGCCCTGAAAGGCTCCAAAGCCAAGGACGCCTACGAGCTTGACACAGAGTTCCTCAAAACATACTCTGATGCACTCATAAAACCCATCACCCTACTAGTGAACCAATCAATCACCTCCAGGGAAGTCCCATCATCCTGGAAGGTGGCCACGGTGACCCCCATCTTTAAATCTGGCAACAAGGCACTGGTGACCAATTACAGACCTATCAGTATACTCCCTGTCATATCCAAAGTTGCAGAGAAATGGGTGTCAAATCTCTTGATCAAACATCTCGACAAGGGCCCTACCCCACTCCACCGAATGCAGTTTGGTTTCCGTGCCCACCACTCCACAGAGTCAGCCAACTGTCTGCTCATTGAAAAGGTAAAGAGAGCACTAGATAAAGACAAATACGTAGGTGCTGTCTTCCTAGACCTTAGCAAGGCTTTCGACACCGTCAATCATAATGTCCTCCTAACCAAACTAACTCACTTCAACTTCTCAGCTGTTACAATAGAGTGGTTCAGATCCTATCTATCAAACCGAAAACAATGTGTCACGGTCAACGGCGCCAAGTCCCCCTACCTAGACAACCCAGTAGGTGTCCCTCAGGGATCAATCCTTGGGCCCCTACTATTCTCCCTATACATCAACGACCTGCCAGATGTGTGCCCCGAACTCAATGTACAGATGTATGCTGATGACGCAGTCATCTACATACAGGGAAAAAACATGGAGTCGATTACACCTAGGCTCACATGCGCACTAGACAAGGTCCAATGCTGGCTAAATAGCACCTGTCTGCTACTAAATACAAAAAAGACAGTATGCATGTTCTTTAGCAAGCGCCCAGTAAACATTGAGCGGTCCAATGTGTTCCTGGGGAAGGAGGGAGGGAGAGAGGAACTAGAACTAGTCTCCCACTTCAAATCCCTCGGGGTCATCCTAGACTCCAACCTGACCTTTAAGAAACACATCAAGAAAGTGAGGAACACAATCAACTTCAACCTATCCAATTTCAAACAAATTCGACCTTCCCTAACACTAGATGCCGCGAAGACATACTTACACTGTATGGTCTTCTCCCACATTAATTACTGCCTACTAAACTGGTCATTCACTGGTGTCACAGTCATGAAACCCATAGAACAGCTCTATAACAGAGCAATGAAGGTATATGACAGGAAACCACACTCATACCACCACTGCAAAATTCTGGAAAAACATCAACTCTTAAGTTTTGAAAACCTCAGACGCTTTAGAAGCGCCTGCTTTATATATAAATGCCTGCATAGACTAGCCCCCCCTCCTGTCAAGGAGTTCATCCATGAGAAAAGGAACACTGGATTTGGCACCAGGTCAGATACCAGAGGGGACTGTGAGGTCTACTCCAGAGAGTCAGTCTTTAGTACCAATGTCTTGTCCATCAAGGGAAGTAAAACCTGGAACAGCCTTCCAGTCCCCCTAAGGGAAAGTACCACTCTGTCCACCTTCAGAGGCCAACTCAAGAAATGGCTGTTAGACAGCCAAATATGTAGTCATTAGCGCCCCCTGGACTGTCCCTAGGGGCCTAAGTGTCCCTGTGTTCTGCACATCCCTATTGCCATTGTATTGTCAATGCCCCCATCAC
Organism: Ilyophis sp. 1 JC-2022; assembly: GCA_022702515.1. Lineage (NCBI taxonomy): Eukaryota > Metazoa > Chordata > Actinopteri > Anguilliformes > Synaphobranchidae > Ilyophis > Ilyophis sp. 1 JC-2022. The sequence goes on from CM040402.1 coordinate 129,621,242, forward strand.
ATTTATACATCCCTGTTGCCCATACATTGTCACTGCCCTTATCTATTTCCCCCTAGTGATATCATATTAAATTGAACTGATGCTTCGAGACCCATCTCTTGTCTCATGTCAATGATGTTAGTGATGTAGTACCGTTAGTGATATTATGAAGTTAGTGATGTTAGTGTAATGCTAGTGTTAGTGTTAGTGATATTGTACTGAATGAATATCATGTCAGTATTATCATATCATGTTAATGGTGTTAGTGTTGTTAGTGATGTTGTGTTGTCAGTGATGTTGTAAAGTTAGCAATGTCAGTGATTGTTGTACTGAATGAATGTTTTCGAGGTCCGTCCCTTGTTTTATGTTAGGACTACGGGTGGAAATTAGCCTCGTGCTATACCCGGCATATTTACGTCCCTATCATGTTATGATGTTACAATGCATACTCTCATGTGAATGATGTTCATTAATGTGCACAGTCCTAAATAAATAAATAAATAAATAAAAAACACAGCTACGAGGAGAACACAATCACAGGCCCACCTCACACAGCTACGAGGAGAACACAATCACAGGCCCACCTCACACAGCTACGAGAACACAATCACAGGCCCGCCTCACACAGCTATGAGAACACAATCACAGGCCCACCTCACACAGCTACGAGAACACAATCACAGGCCCACCTCACACAGCTACGAGAACACAATCACAGGCCCGCCTCACACAGCTATGAGGAGAACACAATCACAGGCCCACCTGACACAGCTATGAGAAGAACACAATCACAGGCCCGCCTCACACAGCTACAAGGAGAACACAATTACAGGCCCGCCTCACACAGCTATGAGGAAAACACAATTACAGGCCCACCTCACACAGCTATTAGAAGAACACAATCACAGGCCCGCCTCACACAGCTACAAGGAGAACACAATCACAGGCCCACCTCACACAGCTATGATAAGAACACAATCACAGGCCCACCTCACACAGCTACAAGGAGAACACAATCACAGGCCCACCTCACACAGCTATGAGGAGAACACAATCACAGGCCCACCTCACACAGCTACGAGGAGAACACAATCACAGGCCCACCTCACACAGCTACGAGGAGAACACAATCACAGGCCCGCCTCACACAGCTACGAGGAGAACACAATCACAGGCCCACCTCACACAGCTACGAGGAGAACACAATCACAGGCCCACCTCACACAGCTACGAGAAGAACACAATCACAGGCCCGCCTCACACAGCTACGAGGATAACACAATCACAGGCCCACCTCACACAGCTACGAGGAGAACACAATCACAGGCCCACCTCACACAGCTACGAGGAGAACACAATCACAGGCCCACCTCACACAGCTACGAGAAGAACACAATCACAGGCCCGCCTCACACTCCAACCCTAAGAAAGCACACCTCATTCAACAGCTAGAGATCTTATTGCACTGCCAATTAGTAGAATCAGGTGTGAGTCACTTTATACTAACTACACCAGATTAACTCCATAATTACGAGGGCAGGTCTAACAGGGGTGGGGCTAACAGGAACAGGGTGAACAGGATTGAGGCTAACAGAAGAACACAATCCCCAGGGGCGGGGCTAACAGAGGAACACAATCACTGCAGTACTTTTCCCAGCTCTCTGTGGTCTCACTGTCAACAGCATGAGGAATTCCACCAGAGTGGCAGCAGATAGAAAACACACACAAACAAGCTCAGAGTGGCAGCAGGTACAACACACACAAACACACACACAAGCTCAGAGTGGCAGCAGGTACAACACACACACGCGCCGACACACACTCTGCAGTCTCACATTTCACACATCCTCGCTGATCCCCACAACTCTTCAAACATCACAACCCTGCCCTGAGCCCAAGCCCTCCCTCTCCACAGCACATCCACTCTAAAGTCAATCAGCACATCCTGTCCTTCCCTCCTGATCAATAGAGCAGGGACAGGTCTGATCAATAGAACCACACACACACAATCAGGTGGGTTACAGCCCTGCTTCGCTGGGGTTGTGTGACCCACTAAGACCGCATCTACACGCAGCAGCAACTTCCTGTGCAACAGACTGCCAGCCTCGCATTCAAGAGCACAGCACTATGACTCACTGCCACACCGTTTACAGCTTAAACCCCCCTCAACTTAACATACTATGGATAGAGCTCAACCTCATGCCATCCCATATGGTCAGGCTCATGACATCATATACTACAGAGTTTATGACATCAAAGAGGTGGAAGTAATTTTTCGGTCCCAAAGAATACAACTAAACTCGAAATTCAATGTTAGAGACCAACATGGAGGTAAAAATCCAGCCGAGAAACAGTGAGCAGAGTGCAGAGTGTGTGTGTGTCGGCGCACGTGTGTGTGTGTGTGTGTGTGCTGTACCTGCTGCCACTCTGAGCTTGTGTATGTGTATGTGTGTGTGTGATGGTACAGAGCCTCTCACAGGAGACGTAATCGTAGTGACACACACGCCTCCACACGAACAGGAGACAGCGCTGTCCTCGTTCAGGTCGTAGTTGACCCAGATAGCACAGCAGCTGAAAGAGAATCTCTCTCTCTCTCTCTCTCTGCACCACTTCCCCCTCATCGTCATCAAAACCACACACACACACACACACACACACATCTGCACTATAGCAGTGTGGTAAAATACTGTGAATAGCAGCATTGTGATAAAATGTATTTTCTGTAAAATACGTAAAATAATGTAAGTAGCAGTGTGGTAAAGGGCTAGGAGTAGCAGCATAGTAGTAAAGGGCTAGGAGTAGCAGCATAGTAGTAAAGGGCTAGGAGTAGCAGCATAGTAGTAAAGGGCTAGAAGTAGCAGCATAGTAGTAAAGGGCTAGGAGTAGCAGCATAGTAGTAAAGGGCTAGGAGTAGCAGCATAGTAGTAAACGGCTAGGAGTAGCAGCATAGTAGTAAAGGGCTAGGAGTAGCAGCATAGTAGTAAACGGCTAGGAGTAGCAGCATAGTAGTAAAGGGCTAGGAGTAGCAGCATAGTAGTAAAGGGCTAGGAGTAGCAGCATAGTAGTAAAGGGCTATGAGTAGCAGCATAGTAGTAAAGGGCTATGAGTAGGAGTGTATTACACAGCCCTGAGAGGAGTAACAGTATAGTAAAGGTGATTTGAGTAGGAGTGTATTACACAGCCCTGAGAGGAGTAACAGTATAGTAAAGGGGATTTGAGTAGGAGCGTATTACACAGCCCTGAGAGGAGTAACAGTATAGTAAAGGTGATTTGAGTAGGAGTGTATTACACAGCCCTGAGAGGAGTAACAGTATAGTAAAGGTGATTTGAGTAGGAGTGTATTACACAGCCCTGAGAGGAGTAACAGTATAGTAAAGGGGATTTGAGTAGGAGTGTATTACACAGCCCTGAGAGGAGTAACAGTAAAGGTGATTTGAGTAGGAGCGTATTACACAGCCCTGAGAGGAGTAACAGTATAGTAAAGGTGATTTGAGTAGGAGCGTATTACACAGCCCTGAGAGGAGTAACAGTATAGTAAAGGTGATTTGAGTAGGAGTGTATTACACAGCCCTGAGAGGAGTAACAGTATAGTAAAGGTGATTTGAGTAGGAGTGTATTACACAGCCCTGAGAGGAGTAACAGTATAGTAAAGGGGATTTGAGTAGGAGTGTATTACACAGCCCTGAGAGGAGTAACAGTAAAGGTGATTTGAGTAGGAGCGTATTACACAGCCCTGAGAGGAGTAACAGTATAGTAAAGGTGATTTGAGTAGGAGCGTATTACACAGCCCTGAGAGGAGTAACAGTATAGTAAAGGTGATTTGAGTAGGAGTGTATTACACAGCCCTGAGCGGAGTAACAGTATAGTAAAGGTGATTTGAGTAGGAGCGTATTACACAGCCCTGAGAGAAGTAACAGTAAAGGTGATTTGAGTAGGAGCGTATTACACAGCCCTGAGAGGAGTAACAGTATAGTAAAGGTGATTTGAGTAGGAGCGTATTACACAGCCCTGAGAGGAGTAACAGTATAGTAAAGGTGATTTGAGTAGGAGTGTATTACACAGCCCTGAGAGGAGTAACAGTATAGTAAAGGTGATTTGAGTAGGAGTGTATTACACAGCCCTGAGAGGAGTAACAGTATAGTAAAGGTGATTTGAGTAGGAGTGTATTACACAGCCCTGAGCGGAGTAACAGTATAGTAAAGGTGATTTGAGTAGGAGTGTATTACACAGCCCTGAGAGGAGTAACAGTATAGTAAAGGTGATTTGAGTAGGAGTGTATTACACAGCCCTGAGAGGAGTAACAGTATAGTAAAGGTGATTTGAGTAGGAGTGTATTACACAGCCCTGAGAGGAGTAACAGTATAGTAAAGGTGATTTGAGTAGGAGTGTATTACACAGCCCTGAGAGGAGTAACAGTATAGTAAAGGTGATTTGAGTAGGAGTGTATTACACAGCCCTGAGAGGATAAAAGTGTGAGCTAGTGGAGAAACGGGATCCGTTACTCTCTCACCAAACACAACCTTCTGAAACATAAGAGTTACGCAAGGTAAGAGAACACACACACACACTTAGGTAAGAGAACACACACACACGTAGGTAAGAGAACACCACAGATCCTCCTACACCTGAAACATCTGAAATGTCAGACTGCAGGCCAAAAAATAAAAAGGTTTAAAATAAACAAGTGAAATATGCCTATTGAAGTTATGAAATATCAATAACATTACAGTATAGTTTTATGTTCTGAGGTGTGCATGTAGGTGTGTGCGGTTATGCATGTGTGAATGCATTTAGACTGATTTATCTGTTCAGCATCTTTGTGACAGTTATCTAAAAAAGCACTATACAAATTAAAAACTAATTTGACCGTTAAAACAGATTTCAAATATTTAAAATTCTAAAGAATCGAAATATCATAAATCTAGCACTGGATGCCACAGTACAGTACAGACATTTTCCAGCTCACGGGACATGGCACACCAGCGGACAGACGCACGGACTTCAATAACACAAAGGGCCTGGTGGACATCAACATTACCTTCAGGACATTCCTGGTGATTTTCCCAAAGGAGTTCGGAATGATAAGGAGGACAGGATTTGTGGAATTGCTCGACGTCCTCATCCGTTTGTGCCACGCGACGGCCCTACCCGGCACAGCCCAGTCCAGCGCCACCAAACCGTCGTCACTCATCTGCAGGTGGTCGCGCGCGAAACGCACGGCACTCTCGGAGGGCCAGCAGCAGACGCCGGAAACCGTCTGCAGAAAAGGGCTCGCGCGCCAGCTCCATTTCGAACCCGAGGAAAAATTAGAGAAAGTCGGACAGTTCTTCACGAGGTGACTGGCCAGAGCAGAGGGCTTGCAAATCAACGTGACAGCGGACGCCCCCGCGGATGCTGGGACATCGTCAGCGTTGTGATCAGAGAGGCACCTGCTTGACAAGCAGTCTTTGCCCTGGCACCGAGAAAGGTCCCTTCCCAGCCCACGGAGGAGCGCATTAGACGGACTTCTCCATCTGAGGTAGCGCAACACCGTCCATAGGCAGGCCACCAGTATGAGCATACAAACAGCAACGAGCCATTCTACCATCGCACAGCTGGGAGTTGTGTGCAAAACCTACACGAGTATGCTCGTTTAATATAGCTAAACCCGACCCAAAAAATGCCGTTTAAAAAAATAAAATTAAAAAAAAACTTAAAGACGTTGAATTATTTCTCCATTTCATTCACAGAGCAGAGGCTAGTCTCCGACCGCAAAGCATAAACGGTTGCCATGGCTTTCATTTGCCAAATATTGTTACATAATTCCACTTTCAGTCACAACAGGTCCAAAGTTACAAAGACATTTAAAGTTTGTTTTTATCTAAAATGTGCTCAAGAGGACACGACAGAGAGGTTTTCACTGGTGGTGAACCCACCTGCTTCACTTCGTGAAGAGAAGAAGTCTGCAGACTGGCGCCCGAAAGAAGAAATGGTTTAAAACGCCAAGCGTGGGTTTCACTCAGTGGTGAGTCTAGGCTGGTCAAAGGTAGCGCGACACACACTTCGTCTCTTCGGATCGATACTCGGATTCTCTTTGTAAAACATGTTTCCGAGAGCGCGCTCAATCATACGGATAGGCTACATGCGCAGAAGTGTAAACACGGGCTGGCACTCTTTAGTATTGATCATAGAGCCGGTATAGAAGCAATGCGTTAGCTGGACGTACAATGACTTGCGATATACTTTTTTTTTAGCATCGAGTCAATTAACTGCGTTTCCACGGCATCGCTTCAGTCGCACGCGCCGCACTTTAGAGCACTCAGATGTGACAGCTCCTACGGTGCAAACTTATCTGTCCACCTCCAATCAAGGACCATGTGAAGTCCATCCGGTTCTCTCGCGAACTTGAAGTAGACGCCAAATAAAAGTGTGAATGCAGTTCCGCTTTTATTTTAATCTCAGACCACACAGGGGATAACAATGTGCACGCTCAGCACCCCACAAACCACCTGCGAACAATTCATTATGACGACACTGTTGTTAAAGCAACAATCTACTAAAGTAAGCGGGTGCTCTGCGCTATGTTTTACCCTGTTTAAAAATGAACCTAGTTAATATTACTCGATGTGAAATTTGTAACATTTTACGTCAAACGCATCAATAAACTGAAGCTTATTAGTATTCAGCATCACTGAAACAAGGGGCGTGCTGCCGTGTATAAACTAAAGGTAAACTAAGACATAAGACAATATATATATATATATATATATATATATATATATATATATATATATAATGAATTAACGTAGCCTGTTTAATATAATTTTATTTATTTATGTGCATGTACTGTTATATACGTATGTTGTACACAGGACCAATAAGACTCCTTTCTGTAGAAGAATAATGCTGGTTTTATACAGACTGGTTTGTATAAAACAGATCCTTCCAACTTTAGGGTAAAGCAGAAATCTCAGTAGTGCCCCATCGCTAATGGCTGCCTCTAAAGTATTGATATAATGGATCCGTTCTAAATATAGGTGTGCTCCTACATTACCCCTGGCAATAAAAACAGCCTTTGTGCAAGATAGATGATAACCATGTACAAAACTGGAGAAAATACAGCAGCCTATATTAATATTATCGAATGTGTGCATGAAACAGGATGAAACACACCATCTTAAATTAATTATCGAATGTGTGGCTCAGAGATCACATATATTTTCACGAGCGTGCGAGGGTATATGTGCAGGAGTGTGCACGTGTGAGGGTATATGTGCAGGAGTGTGCACGTGTGAGGGTATATGTACAGGAGCGTGCACGTGCGAGGGTATATGTGCAGGAGTGTGCACGTGTGAGGGTATATGTACAGGAGCGTGCACGTGCGAGGGTATATGTGCAGGAGCGTGCACGTGTGAGGGTATATGTACAGGAGCATGCACGTGTAAGGGTATATGTGCAGGAGTGTGCATGTTTGTGGGTATATGTACAGGAGTGTGCACGTTTGTGGGTATATGTACAGGAGTGTGCATGTGTGTGGGTATACAAAGCTGGTCCCGCTGCTTTTGTTATTAGCTGTGGAAACTGAAGTGTTGACGTATTTAGTGTAATAAAGCCCTGCTGGCTGCTTTATTAATCCTGTACAGACAAATACCATACCCACTCACACACACACACACACACACACACACACACACACACACACACACACACACACACACACACATACACATACACACACACACACACCCACTCACACACACACACACACACACACACACACACACACACACACACACACACACACACACACACACACACACACACACACACACTCTCTCTTTCTCGCTCCCTTTCTACTGTCAGTATGTAGAGGAAAAACAATAGATCCTGACCTCTGACATGATGACAGCCTTGTCCTGCTGACTCCATCTCCCAGCAGCCCCTGTTCCTTTCCCCACATTCTGATTCAGGGAAGCAGTTTGGCACTCCATCTCCCAGCAGCCCCTGCTTCTTCCCCCACATTCTGATTCAGGGAAGCAGTTTGGCACTCCATCTCCCAGCAGCCCCTGCTTCTTCCCCCACATTCTGATTCAGGGAAGCAGTTTGGCACTCCATCTCCCAGCAGCCCCTGCTTCTTCCCCCACATTCTGTTTCAGGGAAGCAGTTTGGCACTCCATCTCCCAGCAGCCCCTGCTTCTTCCCCCACATTCTGTTTCAGGGAAGCAGTTTGGCACTCCATCTCCCAGCAGCCCCTGCTTCTTCCCCCACATTCTGATTCAGGGAAGCAGTTTGGCACTCCATCTCCCAGCAGCCCCTGCTCCTTTCCCCACATTCTGATTCAGAGAAGCAGTTTGGCACTCCATCTCCCAGCAGCCCCTGCTCCTTTCCCCACATTCTGATTCAGGGAAGCAGTTTGGCACTCCATCTCCCAGCAGCCCCTGCTTCTTCCCCCACATTCTGATTCAGGGAAGCAGTTTGGCACTCCATCTCCCAGCAGCCCCTGCTCCTTCCCCCACATTCTGATTCAGAGAAGCAGTTTGGCACTCCATCTCCCAGCAGCCCCTGCTTCTTCCCCCACATTCTGATTCAGGGAAGCAGTTTGGCACTCCATCTCCCAGCAGCCCCTGCTCCTTCCCCCGCATTTTGATTCAGAGAAGCAGTTTGGGTAAAACATCATCCATCATGTAGGATGGTGGCTGAGCACACACAGTGGATTTGTTTGTTACTGAGGGAACTGACAGAATCACATTGTTGTGGCTTTACTGCATGTGATTCTCAGGTAAATGGCTCATGACTATGCAGTCATTCACTGCACTGGCCTCTGCTCTTTAAATAATGCCTCCTTTGTGTCTTTATCCCTCCTCTGACAGGACAAACCACTCACTCATACACTCACTGATTCACTCACTAACTCATGCATTCACTCGCTCACTCAGACATGCATGTAGATAGAAAAGAGTAGATGAGAAAGGATAAGAGCAGGGAGGGTTAAGGGTTGGGGACAATGTTTACAGCAGGCTCAGTGTAATAGTAAATTCTCACTGCACGTTCCATTTGCCCTCACCATAGAAACACCAGCACAGCTCATTTGCATGGTACTCAAAACATCACATCGCATTACAGTCACAGCAGGACAATACTCAAAACAACACAAAGGCTACAAGCTCACAAAACAACACATACTGTACATACAATACACAACACATACTATACATACAGTACACAACACATACTGTACATACAATACACAACACATACTGTACATACAATACACAACACATACTGTACATACAATACACAACACATACTGTACATACAATACACAACACATACTGTGCATACAATACACAACACATACTGTACATACAATACACAGCACATACTGTACATACAATACACAACACATACTGTACATACAATACACAACACAAGGTGTGTAAAGAGTTAAATTGTGTGTTTGGGAGTATTCTTTTATTTGGATTACTGTCAAAATCATTCACACAACACACACACACACACACTCACACACATACAAACACACACGCACACACACTCACACACATACAAACACACACACACACACATACAAACACACTCACACACACACATACACACACACACACACATCCAAACAAACATGCACACACACACATACAAACACACACATACAAACAAACACGCACACACACACACACACACAAACACACACACTCACTCACATACACACACACATACAAACAAACACGCACACACACACACACTCACACACGCACACACATACAAACACACACACACATACAAACACACACGCACACACACTCACACACATACAAACACACAGACACACACATACAAACACACTCACACACACATACACACACACACACACACATACATACACACACATATACAAACACACATACACACACACATACAAACACACGCACACACACTCACGCACACACACACACACACACACACACACACACACACATACAGACTACAGGCCAATAAAAAGAATGACAGGAAGCAGAAAATGGACGAGGACAGTCCCTGATAGAGCGAGTTACTTGGCTTTGTACTGTAATTACAACATTAAGAAAGAACACGGTGTTTAATCAGCAGTGCATTAGCCCGCCCGCCTCGCCATCCAGGTAATAACCATCCTGCTTGTTTGTTTCAGTGCTTTTAAAAAGCCTCTCATGACCGAGGGCAGCGCATTGCAGTAATTACAGCTGCACCGGGATCACAAGCGACCGCAGCTTTTATAGGGATGGGATTAAAGCACAGCCATCCTTCCCCTCCCCTAATGCACAGAAAGCACTCAGCCTTCACCGAGCACTGTAAGAAGTGAGTGCCCCTGTGTTTGTGTGCGGCTGTTATGGAGCCTTCACCGATCACTGCCTCCACAAGAAAGTCCGGCTTTCCCCTCCCGCCTCACACAGATTATCTCCTTGCGGAACACAACAGTCGCACTATGGTTTCACATGGATGCTATGTAGCCTCCATCCACCAGGGAGCGCTGTACTTCAGCGTGGGCACTGTCTGTGCACCAGTGGTTGTTTTACACAGCAGAGGCCATACTGTGTGCTACTAATCCCTTTACTGACAAGCCCCTATAACCCTTTACAGTGAGGTATGGCCTTTACAGTGAGTTATGGCCTTTACAGTGAGTTGAGACCTTGCAGGTGAACATCTGAGTGGTGTGTGTGTCGTGTGAGCGTATGTGTGTGCAAGAGCGTATGTGTGTGCAAGCGCGTATGTGTGTGTGTGTGTGTGTGTGGCTGCTGACACAGCACTCTGTCTCTCTGTGCTAAGAGCTCTTAAGAGCCCTGAGAGAGCATCCTTACAATCAGGAAGAGCATTATCGCTGACCCAGGCTTTTACTACATAGGACAGCAAACACACTGCACTCCACAGCTCACTGTGATTGGCCAGCCGATAAGGTCCAATCAGCCGGAACATTGCCTGACTCTGCATAATCCCACACTCATTCTGTCCTGTTTCAGCAGAGATGGGGTCCAGTAACATTTACACAGCAGACAGCAGCTGTCTCAGAATAGCTAAATAACACCTTATGATTATTTAAATAATAATAATATAAGAGACCTATATAACAAGACATTTTACCACTTACCACAGGATTAATAAAATAATATATTTAAAATCCTCTAGTCCCTGAGATCAGTGACAGTAACTTTATTTTTACTGGGCCAGCCAGTGGAGGATGGGCTCCCCTCTCTAGTCAGTGGAGGATGGGCTCCCCTCTCTAGCCAGTGGAGGATGGGCTCCCCTCTCTAGCCAGTGGAGGATGGGCTCCCCTCTCTAGCCAGTGGAGGATGGGCTCCCCTCTCTAGCCAGTGGAGGATGGGCTCCCCTCTCTAGCCAGTGGAGGATGGGCTCCCCTCTCTAGCCAGTGGAGGATGGGCTCCCCTCTCTAGCCAGTGGAGGATGGGCTCCCCTCTCTAGCCAGTGGAGGATGGGCTCCCCTCTCTAGCCAGTGGAGGATGGGCTCCCCTCTCTAGCCAGTGGAGGATGGGCTCCCCTCTCTAGCCAGTGGAGGATGGGCTCCCCTCTCTAGTCAGTGGAAGATGGGCTCCCCTCTCTAGCCAGTGGAAGATGGGCTCCCCTCTCTAGCCAGGTTCCTCCCGAGATTTCTTCCCATTGGGGAGTTTTTTCTCGCCACCATTGAGTGTTTTGCTTCCCACTGAGGAGTGTCTACCTTGCTTTTTGTTCAGGCCTGGTTTTGCCAAATTTTCCTTCTGTTTCTCTGTAAAGTGTCTTTGTGAGTTCTCTTTAAAAAGCATGATACAGATAAAATTTTATTGAAATGCACTCTACTCTGTTCTCTATAAGTGTGGAAATGCACTCTACTCTGTTCTCTATGAGTGTGGAAATGCACTCTACTCTGTTCTCTATGAGCGTGGAAATGCACTCTACTCTGTTCTCTATGAGTGTGGAAATGCACTCAACTCTGTTCTCTATGAGTGTGGAAATGCACTCTACTCTGTTCTCTATGAGTGTGGAAATGCACTCTACTCTGTTCTCTATGAGTGTGGAAATGCACTCTACTCTGTTCTCTATAAGTGTGGAAATGCACTCTACTCTGTTCTCTATGAGTGTGGAAATGCACTCTACTCTGTTCTCTATGAGCGTGGAAATGCACTCTACTCTGTTCTCTATGAGTGTGGAAATGCACTCAACTCTGTTCTCTATGAGTGTGGAAATGCACTCTACTCTGTTCTCTATGAGTGTGGAAATGCACTCTACTCTGTTCTCTATGAGCGTGGAAATGCACTCTACTCTGTTCTCTATGAGTGTGGAAATGCACTCTACTCTGTTCTCTATGAGCGTGGAAATGCACTCTACTCTGTTCTCTATGAGTGTGGAAATGCACTCTACTCTGTTCTCTATGAGTGTGGAAATGCACTCTACTCTGTTCTCTATGAGTGTGGAAATGCACTCTACTCTGTTCTCTATGAGCGTGGAAATGCACTCTACTCTGTTCTCTATGAGCGTGGAAATGCACTCTACTCTGTTCTCTATGAGTGTGGAAATGCACTCTACTCTGTTCTCTATGAGCGTGGAAATGCACTCTACTCTGTTCTCTATGAGTGTGGAAATGCACTCTACTCTGTTCTCTATGAGTGTGGAAATGCACTCTACTCTGTTCTCTATGAGTGTGGAAATGCACTCTACTCTGTTCTCTATGAGTGTGGAAATGCACTCTACTCTGTTCTCTATGAGTGTGGAAATGCACTCTACTCTGTTCTCTATGAGTGTGGAAATGCACTCTACTCTGTTCTCTATGAGTGTGGAAATGCACTCTAATTTGTTCTATATGAGTGTGGAAATGCACTCTACTCTGTTCTCTATGAGTGTGGAAATGCACTCTACTCTGTTCTCTATGAGTGTGGAAATGCACTCTACTCTGTTCTCTATGAGCGTGGAAATGCACTCTACTCTGTTCTCTATGAGTGTGGAAATGCACTCTACTCTGTTCTCTATGAGTGTGGAAATGCACTCTACTCTGTTCTCTATGAGTGTGGAAATGCACTCTACTCTGTTCTCTATGAGTGTGGAAATGCACTCTACTCTGTTCTCTATGAGCGTGGAAATGCACTCTACTCTGTTCTCTATGAGCGTGGAAATGCACTCTACTCTGTTCTCTATGAGCGTGGAAATGCACTCTACTCTGTTCTCTATGAGCGTGGAAATGCACTCTACTCTGTTCTCTATGAGTGTGGAAATGCACTCTACTCTGTTCTCTATGAGTGTGGAAATGCACTCTACTCTGTTCTCTATGAGTGTGGAAATGCACTCTACTCTGTTCTCTATGAGTGTGGAAATGCACTCTACTCTGTTCTCTATGAGCGTGGAAATGCACTCTACTCTGTTCTCTATGAGTGTGGAAATGCACTCTACTCTGTTCTCTATGAGCGTGGAAATGCACTCTACTCTGTTCTCTATGAGCGTGGAAATGCACTCTACTCTGTTCTCTATGAGTGTGGAAATGCACTCTACTCTGTTCTCTATGAGTGTGGAAATGCACTCTACTCTGTTCTCTATGAGTGTGGAAATGCACTCTACTCTGTTCTCTATGAGTGTGGAAATGCACTCTACTCTGTTCTCTATGAGTGTGGAAATGCACTCTACTCTGTTCTCTATGAGTGTGGAAATGCACTCTACTCTGTTCTCTATGAGTGTGGAAATGCACTCAACTTTGTTCTCTATGAGTGTGGAAATGCACTCAACTCTGTTCTCTATGAGCGTGGAAATGCACTCTACTCTGTTCTCTATGAGCGTGGAAATGCACTCTACTCTGTTCTCTATGAGTGTGGAAATGCACTCTACTCTGTTCTCTATGAGTGTGGAAATGCACTCTACTCTGTTCTCTATGAGTGTGGAAATGCACTCTACTCTGTTCTCTATGAGTGTGGAAATGCACTCTACTCTGTTCTCTATGAGTGTGGAAATGCACTCTACTCTGTTCTCTATGAGTGTGGAAATGCACTCTACTCTGTTCTCTATGAGTGTGGAAATGCACTCTACTCTGTTCTCTATGAGTGTGGAAATGCACTCTACTCTGTTCTCTATGAGCGTGGAAATGCACTCTACTCTGTTCTCTATGAGCGTGGAAATGCACTCTACTCTGTTCTCTATGAGTGTGGAAATGCACTCTACTCTGTTCTCTATGAGTGTGGAAATGCACTCTACTCTGTTCTCTATGAGTGTGGAAATGCACTCTACTCTGTTCTCTATGAGCGTGGAAATGCACTCTACTCTGTTCTCTATGAGTGTGGAAATGCACTCTACTCTGTTCTCTATGAGCGTGGAAATGCACTCTACTCTGTTCTCTATGAGTGTGGAAATGCACTCTACTCTGTTCTCTATGAGTGTGGAAATGCACTCTACTCTGTTCTCTATGAGTGTGGAAATGCACTCTACTCTGTTCTCTATGAGTGTGGAAATGCACTCTACTCTGTTCTCTATGAGTGTGGAAATGCACTCTACTCTGTTCTCTATGAGTGTGGAAATGCACTCTACTCTGTTCTCTATGAGTGTGGAAATGCACTCTACTCTGTTCTCTATGAGCGTGGAAATGCACTCTACTCTGTTCTCTATGAGCGTGGAAATGCACTCTACTCTGTTCTCTATGAGCGTGGAAATGCACTCTGTTCTCTATGAGTGTGGAAATGCACTCTACTCTGTTCTCTATGAGTGCGGAAATGCACTCAACTCTGTTCTCTATGAGTGTGGAAATGCACTCTACTCTGTTCTCTATGAGTGTGGAAATGCACTCTACTCTGTTCTCTATGAGTGTGGAAATGCACTCTACTCTGTTCTCTATGAGTGTGGAAATGCACTCTACTCTGTTCTCTATGAGTGTGGAAATGCACTCTACTCTGTTCTCTATGAGTGTGGAAATGCACTCTACTCTGTTCTCTATGAGTGTGGAAATGCACTCTACTCTGTTCTCTATGAGTGTGGAAATGCACTCTACTCTGTTCTCTATGAGTGTGGAAATGCACTCTACTCTGTTCTCTATGAGTGTGGAAATGCACTCTACTCTGTTCTCTATGAGTGTGGAAATGCACTCTACTCTGTTCTCTATAAGTGTGGAAATGCACTCTACTCTGTTCTCTATGAGTGTGGAAATGCACTCTACTCTGTTCTCTATGAGCGTGGAAATGCACTCTACTCTGTTCTCTATGAGCGTGGAAATGCACTCTACTCTGTTCTCTATGAGCGTGGAAATGCACTCTGTTCTCTATGAGTGTGGAAATGCACTCTACTCTGTTCTCTATGAGTGCGGAAATGCACTCAACTCTGTTCTCTATGAGTGTGGAAATGCACTCTACTCTGTTCTCTATGAGTGTGGAAATGCACTCTACTCTGTTCTCTATGAGTGTGGAAATGCACTCTACTCTGTTCTCTATGAGTGTGGAAATGCACTCTACTCTGTTCTCTATGAGTGTGGAAATGCACTCTACTCTGTTCTCTATGAGTGTGGAAATGCACTCTACTCTGTTCTCTATGAGTGTGGAAATGCACTCTACTCTGTTCTCTATGAGTGTGGAAATGCACTCTACTCTGTTCTCTATGAGTGTGGAAATGCACTCTACTCTGTTCTCTATGAGTGTGGAAATGCACTCTACTCTGTTCTCTATGAGTGTGGAAATGCACTCTACTCTGTTCTCTATGAGTGTGGTACAGGGGTGTTGTCAGTGCATTTTGCCCGACTGGAGTGAACCATGTGTGTGTGTGTGTTGGGAGATTTAAAATACCAAATGTGATGCGCTAAAACCCGGAGTCACACAACGCTCTCACAATGAAGGCCAGAACACACTGCTACCCGTATTAAGTTACTGCACATTGTAAACAGCCCCACGCTCTCTGCCAGAGCTACTCCCTCACCTGCCAGAGCTACTCCCTCACCTGCCAGAGCTACTCCCTCACCTGACAGAGCTACTCCCTCACCTGGCAGAGCTACCCCCTCACCTGGCAGAGCTACTCCCTCACCTGCCAGAGCTACCCCCTCACCTGGCAGAGCTACTCCCTCACCTGGCAGAGCTACTCCCTCACCTGGCAGAGCTACTCCCTCACCTGGCAGAGCTACTCACTCACCTGGCAGAGCTACTCCCTCACCTGGCAGAGCTACTCCCTCACCTGGCAGAGCTACTCCCTCACCTGGCAGAGCTACTCCCACACCTGCCAGAGCTACTCCCTCACCTGCCAGAGCTACTCCCTCACCTGGCAGAGCTACTCCCTCACCTGGCAGAGCTACTCCCTCACCTGCCAGAGCTACTCACTCACCTGGCAGAGCTACTCCCTCACCTGCCAGAGCTACTCCCTCACCTGGCAGAGCTACTCCCTCACCTGGCAGAGCTACTCCCTCACCTGCCAGAGCTACTCCCTCACCTGACAGAAGAAAAGAGGAGGAGGAAAGAAAAGGTACAGTATTTCAGCGCAAGGAGTGAGCCCACATTCAGAGATGGCCTGGATTTATTTTCGCATGTCCACTTTTTTTTTTGTGTGTGTGTGAAGCTGCTCTCATATTTCACCTGTGCTGCATATATTACACCAGTGTGGCTATAAAAATAATAAAATCTTTGCTGTGTTGTGTTTTGGGCGCATGCGCTCCCTCCCTCCTGTATTATTTTGTTGTTTGTATTCACTTATGTGTTCTTTTATAGGCTGAGATCTGCCTGGCTCCCCTTTATCAGCTGGATCTGGTCTGGCTGATTAGGTCCCACCCTAAAGTGGGCTATAAATGGACGCACACCTCAGCTCTATCCCTCTCTCTCCACTCATGCTGGTAGCACCACTCAGGTGCTCTTCTTAGGGGTTGTTTTGGGTTTATTGTTTTACTTTGCTTAATCTATTATACTTTAGGGATAGTGGGTTGGTAGTTCTGTTTTTGTGGCTTTATTTTGATAGTTTAGTTTCTTTGAATGTTTTGGTAGTTTAAGGGAGTCCCCGGCTCTGGCGGGCCACTACGTGTTCGGGCCGGGCGGCTCCCCTCCTTTTGGCCAACCCACCTGACCTCTTTCTTTTCTTTTGGGTAAGTTTTGTAGATGTGTTCTTTTGGTAATGAATAAACTCATTATATTTTTTCAAACTTGCTTGTTCGTGTCAATTATGTCATGGTTACCCACGAGCCTGGTGTATTCTTGGGGTGACCGTAACAGCTGCTATAGCCCCACCTGGTGGACAGAATGTCACTTGTAAATTCAGTCAGATTCTATTTTGTTAGTTCATGTCAACAGTGTAACCAAAAATAGATGGAATTACCAGTTATCAGTATCAGATTATCAGTTCTCTCTTGGTCAATAAACACAAGTCTCAGTCTCAGTAGGGGTGTTAATCATTAAACATTACACAAGTCTCAGTAGGGGTGTTAATCATTAAACATTACACAAGTCTCAGTAGGGGTGTTAATCATTAAACATTACACAAGTCTCAGTAGGGGTGTTAATCATTAAACATTACACAAGTCTCAGTAGGGGTGTTAATCATTAAACATTACACAAGTCTCAGTAGGGGTGTTAATCATTAAACAACACATTCATATCATTACACAAGTCTCAGTAGGGGTGTTAATCATTAAACATTACACAAGTCTCAGTAAGGGTGTTAATCATTAAACATTACACAAGTCTCAGTAGGGGTGTTAATCATTAAACATTACACAAGTCTCAGTAGGGGTGTTAATCATTAAACATTACACAAGTCTCAGTAGGGGTGTTAATCATTAAACAACACATTCATATCATTACACAAGTCTCAGTAGGGGTGTTAATCATTAAACATTACACAAGTCTCAGTAGGGGTGTTAATCATTAAACATTACACAAGTCTCAGTAGGGGTGTTAATCATTAAACATTACACAAGTCTCAGTAGGGGTGTTAATCATTAAACAACACACAAGTCTCAGTAGGGGTGTTAATCATTAAACATTACACAAGTCTCAGTAGGGGTGTTAATCATTAAACATTACACAAGTCTCAGTAGGGGTGTTAATCATTAAACATTACACAAGTCTCAGTAGGGGTGTTAATCATTAAACATTACACAAGTCTCAGTAGGGGTGTTAATCATTAAACATTACACAAGTCTCAGTAGGGGTGTTAATCATTAAACATTACACAAGTCTCAGTAGGGGTGTTAATCATTAAACATTACACAAGTCTCAGTAGGGGTGTTAATCATTAAACATTACACAAGTCTCAGTAGGGGTGTTAATCATTAAACATTACACAAGTCTCAGTAGGGGTGTTAATCATTAAACATTACACAAGTCTCAGTAGGGGTGTTAATCATTAAACATTACACAAGTCTCAGTAGGGGTGTTAATCATTAAACATTACACAAGTCTCAGTAGGGGTGTTAATCATTAAACATTACACAAGTCTCAGTAGGGGTGTTAATCATTAAACATTACACAAGTCTCAGTAGGGGTGTTAATCATTAAACATTACACAAGTCTCAGTAGGGGTGTTAATCATTAAACATTACACAAGTCTCAGTAGGGGTGTTAATCATTAAACATTACACAAGTCTCAGTAGGGGTGTTAATCATTAAACAACACATTCATATCAATAAACATTACACAAGTCTCAGTAGGGGTGTTAATCATTAAACAACACATTCATATCAATAAACATTACACAAGTCTCAGTAGGGGTGTTAATCATTAAACAACACATTCATATCAATAAACATTACACAAGTCTCAGTAGGGGTGTTAATCATTAAACAACACATTCATATCAATAAACATTACACAAGTCTCAGTAGGGGTGTTAATCATTAAACAACACATTCATATCTGTAAACAATAAGTAAATGTTTCATCATTTAGTAAACATACAATTTTCCCTAAATGTTAAAAAATGCAGGGAAATTTTATTTAGTATAAAAGCCGATTTTAAACAATCTTTCCACGGCTGTGTGACTGTTTTGCATCACTGCCTCTCTAGATGAAAATAACACACATGCTGTTCCCTGAAAGAGGTAGATATAAATACTGCCCCTTTAAATCCACCACAAGGTCACTGTTACTGATCAGTCTCTGCAGGGTCATCTATCATCCAAATAACCCACACATTTTATAACAGGATTTCATTAATTAACTTTAAAAAATAATCGTTGAAGCATCATTTTTTTAACCATGATTGTGCGTTGGACAGATAAATTGATTGTATATTTTAATGTTACCTTTAATATTGCATTTTAATGTTACCCAATTAGCCAATTCCCTAAATGAGGTAAATGCAATATGTGACATCATTTCCTGTATACGGTACATGCAACACTGTCTTCTGATAGGCAGTATGAGCTCCACAACCAGTATATTGTGCACAGCAACACACAAATACTGAAATTTGAAATGAATTATCAGAAATGATGAATATAGTCCTTATACTCTGCAATGATCTGTCTGCATTTCATCCAATCAGCTCTGTCTCTCCTCTCACATAGTCACAGTGATAACATATACAACACAGACCAATCAGCTCTATCTCTCCTCTAACATAGTCACAGTGATAACATCTACAACACAGACCAATCAGCTCTATCTCTCCTCTAACATAGTCACAGTGATAACATCTACAACACAGACCAATCAGCTCTATCTCTCCTCTAACATAGTCACAGTGATAACATCTACAACACAGACCAATCAGCTCTATCTCTCTCCTCTAACATAGTCACAGTGATAACATCTACAACACAGACCAATCAGCTCTATCTCTCCTCTAACATAGTCACAGTGATAACATCTACAACACAGACCAATCAGCTCTATCTCTCTCCTCTAACAGTCACAGTGATAATATCTACAACACAGACCTACATGATTGTACACACACCACTTACAGGTTCAGTGGCCAAATACACAGCTCACATTAAAACCAAGATAAAACTAGTACATAATTAAAATTAATGACAGGAAGTGTTTAAACTAGAGAAAGTTTTCAGTTGGCAAAGAGTAATGACCTCCACAGGGGGTCAAAATATAGAGTTTATTCCCTTCAGATTTAAAAAAAGCATAATGGAGTTAAAGTGGTATTTTACCCTGTTGGTCCCTCTGCAGTTGGACCTTCCACAGTGCATTATAGGGAAGGAGGTGTGGCCCTCCCCTAACCCTAACCCTTCCACAGTGCATTATAGGGAAGGAGGTGTGGCCCTCCCCTAACCCTAACCCTTCCACAGTGCATTATAGGGAAGGAGGTGTGGCCCTCCCCTAACCCTTCCACAGTGCATTATAGGGAAGGAGGTGTGGCCCTCCCCTAACCCTAACCCTTCCACAGTGCATTATAGGGAAGGAGGTGTGGCCCTCCCCTAACCCTTCCACAGTGCACTATAGGGAAGGAGGTGTGGCCCTCCCCTAACCCTAACCCTTCCACAGTGCATTATAGGGAAGGAGGTGTGGCCCTCCCCTAACCCTAACCCTTCCACAGTGAATTATAGGGAAGGAGGTGTGGCCCTCCCCTAACCCTAACCCTTCCACAGTGCATTATAGGGAAGGAGGTGTGGCCCTCCCCTAACTCTAACCCTTCCACAGTGCATTATAGGGAAGGAGGTGTAATATAAAAACTTTCAAACCACAAGCTGCTGTACGCAGTGCTCACGTGTTTAGTTATCCGTTTTTGTTATTGAGTGTGTGTCCTGTGTCTGGTTTATGGGTGTGGTCAGTGTGTCCTGTGTCTGGTTTATGGGTGTGGTCAGTGTGTCCTGTGTCTGGTTTATGGGTGTGGTCAGTGTGTCCTGTGTCTGGTTTATGGGTGTGGTCAGTGTGTCCTGTGTCTGGTTTATGGGTGTGGTCAGTGTGTCCTGTGTCTGGTTTGTGGGTGTGGTCAGTGTGTCCTGCTGGGTGTGGCCTGTATCTTGTGTGAGGGCGTGGTCAGTTATCGTCCTCTTAGTGGGTGTGGTCACTATGTCCGCTGACCCCTCCTCCAGTTTCCACTCGCAGTGCTCCTTGTACGGACAGGTGTTGCACTTCCATGCCTCTTCGATGTCCACGCCCCTGGGCTCCCGATGCCCAGTCCAATACGACAGGTAATACCGAAACTCTTTCCTCAGCTGGGGCTCGGCGAATGGGACGTCCTGGGTGCCGATGGGCGCGCCCGACCCCTGGTGGCAGTACTCCAGTCTCAGCCGGTCGACGGCAGGCAGTTCACAGTAACTCAGGTTGAGCAGGAGCAGGTCTAACAGGTCCCCGAATGTGGACACCTGCAGACTCAATTTCCCAGCATGCTCCAGCACCCCTCTCCCGAGGGCTTGCTCCGGGCGCAGTCTGAGGTGGCTGATCACATGGTCTCTCTTTAGGTCGCCACGGACCATCGAATCAAACAGGAGCTTGTACAGCCGGACCTGGAGGACACACCACACATCACCTCCCAGAACCCTCACACTGCATGACCTCTGACCCCACAGGCATATGCATGCATCCTGACCTCTGACACACACCTGAGTACAGCATAACCTTTCACCCACACACCTACGATCAGCATGACCTCTAACCTAAAGACACACACTGAACAACCTAAACCCGTCCGTTACAGTGATACAGCTGACAAACCTACACACCTGTAAGTTATGACCTTTGACCTGCACAGGGGCAGGTAGGGTGTTGACTCTGCGGGTCTTCAGCTCTGTGAGCACCAGCTCCCCTTTCTCACTGTAGCACAACTCGTCAACCACGCCCACCAAGAAGATGCCCTCCAGGAGGCCGAAAACAGGAAGCTCTCGCACTCGGAGCCCTGGGACAAGAGGACCATGGAGGTGAATCATGCTCAGTGTGAACATCAGTAATATTAATCAGTATGATGGCCACTGTCTGTTACCATGGCAATAATGCGTTTAATAGTTCATACTGAAAGAGACAGAGCAAGAGGACAGTAGTCATACACGATGTTGTTCAAGTTCATGTTCAACCAGGTAGTGCACACAAGTCTGCCCCTCTAGGAAATCATTGAACTTTGACCCCTGGTCATTGCATTGTAAGTTGCCCTTGATAAGAGGGCTTTATGCTAATAAATGCTAATAAAGCTTGTAGGTTGATCAGGCCTCACCCATAGACCGTGTGGGCCTTACCTGCCTGCAGGGCTGGGATCATGTTGAGCAGGTTGAGGAAGGGGATCGCCTGCCGATCCTCCCTGGATAGCACTGGAACTGCCACCACCTTATGCACTTCCATCTCTGTGGGCCCACAACACGTCACATGACACTGTCAGGTGACACATCACATGACCCCACTCAGCTCCACACACAGGAAACAGCGCAGGCCAAAAAGGCCATTCCCACAGATGAGGTTACTTCAGTCTGTGAGCTTTATTACCTTTACGTAGATTTTACGGAGGAAACTAGTATCTTTGTATTTCAGGAAATTTAAATTAACTATTAAATTATTACACACTGACATTTCTCTTCCAGTGGTGTGCCATCACAGAGTAATGCAGTTACAGGGGGGTATACTACGAAGCAGGATTACGGAGTTAGCTGGATAACCAAAAACAGGTATGTCAGGTTAAGTAAATTCCTGCCATTTTTCCTTAACCAAGGCACTGGTCTCAGAACTGGAGTTGGTCCCCGGGCGCTGCACTGGGGCTGCCCACCGCTCCTATGGAGTATAATAAAGTATAACTTAACTGCAGAGTAAAGCCCAGAACCCTCCCAAATCTGCAACATAGAGTGAGGCATAAAAAGCTGATCTGGGTTTTACTCAGTGCAGTTATCCAGCTAACTCAGTAATCCTGCTTCTCTTACTCAGTGCAGTTATCCAGCTAACTCAGTAATCCTGCTTCTCTTACTCAGTGCAGTTATCCAGCTAACTCAGTAATCCTGCTTCTCTTACTCAGTGCAGTTATCCAGCTAACTCAGTAATCCTGCTTCTCTTACACAGTGCAGTTATCCAGCTAACTCAGTAATCCAGCTAACTCAGTAATCCTGCTTCTCTTACACAGTGCAGTTATCCAGCTAACTCAGTAATCCTGCTTCTCTTACGCAATGCAGTTATCCAGCTAACTCAGTAATCCTGCTTCTCTTACTCAGTGTAGTTATCCAGCTAACTCAGTAATCCTGCTTCTTACTCAGTGCAGTTATCCAGCTAACTCAGTAATCCTGCTTCTCTTACACAGTGCAGTTATCCAGCTAACTCAGTAATCCTGCTTCTCTTACTCAGTGCAGTTATCCAGCTAACTCAGTAAACCTGCTTCTCTTACTCAGTGCAGTTATCCAGCTAACTCAGTAATCCTGCTTCTCTTACACAGTGCAGTTATCCAGCTAACTCAGTAATCCTGCTTCTCTTACACAGTGCAGTTATCCAGCTAACTCAGTAATCCTGCTTCTCTTACTCAGTGCAGTTATCCAACTAACTCAGTAATCCTGCTTCTCTTACGCAGTGCAGTTATCCAGCTAACTCAGTAATCCTGCTTCTCTTACGCAGTGCAGTTATCCAGCTAACTCAGTGCAGTTATCCAGCTAACTCAGTAATCCTGCTTCTCTTACGCAGTGCAGTTATCCAGCTAACTCAGTAATCCTGCTTCTCTTACTCAGTGCAGTTATCCAGCTAACTCAGTAATCCTGCTTCTCTTACTCAGTGCAGTTATCCAGCTAACTCAGTAATCCTGCTTCTCTTACGCAGTGCAGTTATCCAGCTAACTCAGTAATCCTGCTCCGTAGTATACCCCCCTGGTGTCGGTATAAAGATAGTGTCCAGCCTGCCGCCTGTGTTTACCTCTGCTCAGGTGAATACTGGCCCCAGCCGTCACCTCCGGTCTCTCCTCCAGCTCGGTCAGCACGTGGGGGATCTCAAACCCGTAGGATAGCTGCAGCTCGCACCAGGTCTGGCTGCACACATGGGTAACGGCCAGGTGAGTGCGCCCGAACCTCTCCATCGGGTTGCGGCCCAGACCGGGTCTCCTCCGCTTCCGACGAGGAGAAGCGGCGTGACCAGGTTCCATCGCACACACTGCAGCCAGCCTCTCATCCCCGCTATGAGCCCCAGCAGTCACCATGGTTACTCTCAAACAATATGGTCAGACACAATCGCCCAGTCACCACAGTTCAGTCATTTGATAATTTAAATGAAACACATCCAAAAATGATTAAATGTCTGCCTAAAATCGACAACAAAAAAAATCAATGTACCGTTTCATGGTGTCGGAGAGTTTCCCCGTGACGTCGGATTCTGAATCCGGAAGAGGCTGAGGGGTGGCTGAAATCCAATGTTCAGATGTGAAATGCAAGCTTATTAGCATGGACGACACCAAAGGAAACAAATAGCCTATATTGGTCTACCGACTGTCGTAAAAAATTAAATCAATCGGATATAACAAATTATATCTTTACATTTACATTAAAGCGCCTATTTATGCAGGGTACGCGCTCTCTATAGGGTACGCGCTCTCACGCCACATCGAAACACTTATCCTATCTTAGACAACTCAACATTTAAATGCAAAAACATTGCCTTTACCTGAGCCGAGGTGCTCCGATTGTATATTTACCAATTCTGCGTCACTAATATCGTCCCAGTCACCTGGTAGTTCAGCTGCCGTATTCATTTTCAAATCTCCCACAGGCAATTTAAACTGGTGCGAGTGCAGGTCCAATATAGTTTAGTATCTATACAATATATTTAGTTTGTTAGCGTTTATTAGCACGCTTACTCTGCATCTTTCCATTGTCCTGTGAAGCAAACGCTCCAACAACACTAACGTCACAGTGTTTTGCCCCAACTTGTCCTGGGTAAACCACGCCCACGTTGACGCAAAAGCTGTGTTCTGCTCTGGAACTTTAATAATTTTAGTTGCCAGCGGATATTGCCGAGTCAACTCTTCTTATTATCTAAAGAAAAAGGCAGTCAAGATCAATCCGAGTGTGAAATTAGACGAATATAATTTGGCATTAATTGGGTGCAAAACGTAAGCCTAGCCTACTTTAAAAACATTTTTTATTTATGGTTAAAATCACGAGTGACAGGAGAAGTGACGAGCTTAGAATACAAAGGACAAAAGTTATTTCTAGGAGCTCCGTGATGCTGAACCGTTGAGTTTCTGGTTCAGCTTACCATTACCGTACTGGACTGGTGCTGGTTTTATTACGTGTTTAAAATGTGTAGACCTACACGCGTAATGAGTCAGAAAGTCTGCGCAAAACGATTCTCAAGGCAGTTTCGTCCTTTCGGTTTGTTTTATGTAGATCTAGAAATTCCCTGCAGAGGGCGCTGTGATCAACTGTGCGATTCAATCGCCGGATCGCTCACATTACACTATTGCTCGGCAGACACCCTTTTCCAGAAAGATTTAGGCGTGTTGACCTTCACGTTGCATACAAGACTTAAAATAAATCTGATTCTTATTATTAAGTATATAGTTTATTAAAATATTTCCAAACATTACAGAAAAGCAACACACTTATAAATAAAACAAAACTTGAGTATCACACACACTTTCCTTAGGGTTAGGGTTAGGGTTAGGTATCACACACTTTCCTTAGGGATGCTTCATCCTCCTTAGCTGTGTGAACAGTTTTGATGAGAACTGAGATGGGAAATGCACACTGAGCAATCGACCCACACCCAATCACTGTAGAGCAATCGACCCACACCCAATCACTGTAGAGCAGCCATTTAATCCAGATTAAAGATTAGACTGGACTGTAAGGGTGGGGGAAATTAGGTATCCAGCAAACTGGCTCCCTCAAATTATGGTCAGTCCGTATCTGATCACTCCCATGAACACAAACGTCACCTGCAGCCCATGATGAGCAGAATAAGACCCGACACCAGAGGTGCAAAATACAGGTTCACAAAGTTAAAATCCTCCCCAATATTTTGTTCCAATCACCTGGATTTGCTAATTAACACAATTCTTCAGCCAGGGGGTATAACTAATTGGTGAAATCAGATGGCTGAGTTCATGGGTCTAAGAAACACAGGGCAGGACTTTCTGACCCCTGGACTTTACACCTTTGCCTGACAGAGAATCTGTGCTGACATGTACATGCTAATGGCCCTGTTGTATTCTGTGCAATGTAGCTACACACACGGCATCCATTGGGACCCTGTCATGCACACAGCTTTTCATTAAATTGCACCTTCAACTCAGGGTGTGCTAAAGTTTAAAACACAGGAAACATTGCAAAAATGTCCCTTTACACAACCAATGTAAAAAATAAAAAAAAACCTGCAGATGTGCTTACTAAACATGTTAACAAGGCAAATCTCAGAACTGTCATACAATACAGGTTTCCGTCTACAAGTTCTATGTGAAAACATTTTGTGAAGGCAAAATTGCATCCTGTAACAGACCACAATGCCCATCCTGTAACAGACCACAATGCCCAAACCAAAAGCGACAATCATTTCACAAACATTCCTGCAGAGCGCCCTGTCTGTGCATCAGCGTGCGCATGCAGAACCACACAGGAAGTACAACACAGGAAGTACCACACAGGAAGTACAACACAGGAAGTACCACACAGGAAGTACAACACAGGAAGAACCACACAGGAAGTACAACACAGGAAGAACCACACAGGAAGAACCACACAGGAAGAACCACACAGGAAGAACCACACAGGAAGTACAACACAGGAAGAACCACACAGGAAGTACAACACAGGAAGAACCACACAGGAAGAACCACACAGGAAGAACCACACAGGAAGAACCACACAGGAAGTACAAAAAACAGACCAGAGTTTCCGCTTCCAACTGACCTCACTGCACTTCCCCTAAATCTGCTAAACACACCATGCCTCACCACTGGGACAATAACACTAAACTGTATGTCTCATATTATATTATTATTATTATTATATTACGTTCATTAGGGTTCTCCCCAAGCTAAGAGCAAGATGCAATTCCCCCCATCCTAAGCCACTCCTGGGCTGTGTTCAGAATCGCTCCCTCTACGCTTTTCAGCCATTTTGTAGGATGTGCCAATTCTCAGTGTTCTCAATTGAGAATACGGAAACCATCACAATGGCCAATCCCCTAAATAGTGCACTACAAAGCGTATAGGAAGCCGTTCCGAATGTGGCTCCTACACTCAGAACATTTGCGTCATTCCAATTCACGCATGACATCAGAGTACCGCCATCACCCTGCTTGTCACTCATAATAAACCTGGCGAGTTCAGGATAGTCGTTGATAAGACCGGGGAGCCCGTGAGCCATTTCTGTTCCCGCAGATGAATTAGGCGAACGCTAGTGTCGCTTGGTGCAGACGGAGCCAGCCGGTGACGGTGTGCAGAAACCGTTAGCCCTGTTGCACGGCCTCCAGCTCCACGCTCGAGAGGAAACGCCTGGCCCGCCTGCGGCAGTTGTAGTGCAGGTGCGTGACGTAGATGGCGAAGGCGTGTTTTGGGTACACGATGGTGGTGCTCTGGTACCGCTGAGCCCGTTGCCGTGGCTCCAGGTGCAGCTGGGTCCGGTAGTGCCGCCAGGTGTTATGGGACAAGGCTACAACCGTCTGGCTACAAGATTCCAGGCCAAACCCGCGGGGTTGCAGCGATACGTAATGAACAAAATGGCGATCGGAGTCGTAGCGTACAGATGATGTGTATCTATGGGCAGACGAGGAGAAATAAAGCGTTCCACAGGTGAGTTACAAAACATAGCAAACAGTTTACAACCTTGTAGGCTATACTTTATCTACATTTATTTTCATGTGGATTATAATTACCAACGTGAGAACCATAAATTATCAAGCGCAAAACTGAAAACATTGGCGCATAAATCATGTTTCTATGTTGCTGTTACACTACACTAAATCCAAACTGTTCAGATAAATTAAGAAAGAAGGGTTAGGGTTAGACGGTTACCGGACTTCTTTGGGTGGCAGTGGCTCAAGCTGGATTCCGTCCCCGTAGACCAGGGGACGAAACTGGTGAAAACAGAGGCAGCAAGAGTTAGAGTTAGACCTACACCAGTGTGTCCTGGGCCCCCCCCCGTGTGTCCTGGGCCCCCCCTGTGTATGCTGGTTTTAATTCTCATATATCCCATAATTTTAACAAGCTGTTAAATTTTTCTTAATTGTGCTTTTCATGTTTTGAGGGATTATTTACCACATTATGTCAGAAATGAATACATCACATGTTCACATTGTGCTATATTGCAAACAAATTCATTTAAAAGTCACCTAAATTTACTGATCAAATTAAAGGCCAAAGTGAATAAACTGTGAAAGTGTGGACACATGCTAATAAAACTAATAATGAAGGATTCAAAAACAAAAGATGAACCAAACCTGCAGTGTGTTGATACGTTTAAGGAATTCTTTTTTAAACATGTGTTCAACGAGCTAATTAGAAGCCTATTGAGGCACCTCAGTCTTTAATTAAAAAATTAACTATCAACAATTTTTAGGTAATTGTTTGCAATATAGCACAATGGGAACATGGGACTTTTATTCTAAATGCACGCATAGCTATTTATAACAATGTGTCTGAACAGGGTAAAAAAATCTATCTAAACATGAAAAGCACTCAAGAAAAATTAACTCCTTGTTAAAAGGCTAGGATTGCAACTGTGGTTGGTACGAAATCCAGCATACACAGCGGGGCCCCGGGACTAAACGCGAGTGCTCTCGGTTACGGCTACCTTTACAGCGTGTGGTAAACTTCAAGAACCCCTGCGTTTTACGCTTGTTAAAGTAACATTAGTAAGTAGGCTACGAGTAAAAGTTTATAACAAGTTTACAATTTACAGTTATTTGTGCACTTCAATTTTACTGTATTCCTATCATTTCAATAATATAAATTACTACGTACAAAATTACGCATGGAAAGATGCTACTCTAAATTGTTCCAATTCAGCTACATGGGACGAGTATAAAGCATGATACGTACCGCGGGAGTCCTCCTTTTCTCCTCCGTGCGCGGGCTGATGCCAACTTTCTCAGGTGCGACCGGCTGCAGCCACGCGCTGGGACTCGGACTGGAGGGCAGACCAGAATCCGGGCTGTCGAGCGGCCGCCCCGATGAACAGCTCATGTAGAGGTCATCCTCAGACACATTCGGCAAGCTAAACATGCCGGACATCGCTTTTCGGAAATGATCTTGATTGAATACACCAGCTTGGGGTTATTCGGTTGAATTTTATTTATTCCGTCACTAGACCAAACGTCTTGTCCCGGGGCTTGTTTAACTTGAACACTTGTCCTATCGATAGTTAAGTGTATTTGAATGCTTAAAAATTACTCAGCGACCGCCCACATCAGTTTATCTTGGAGTTAATCCAACCTGCATCAGCGCGTGCGGTTTGGTAGTTGGTTTCTGGACTCAGTCAACGATAGACGGAAAAGTAGCTGTGCGTAAACGAGTCCGTCATTTACTGCCTGCCATTAGAAAGCCAAAAGAGCCTTGCTCTCGACTCAAGACATCCAGACAGGGTGGCCAAAGGGCTGTTAATCCTTTCTGCGCTGACGGTGCTGGCTCGCCTGTGTTTGGACTCGCGGGCGCTTAAAGACGCGCTTTTGTTTCACGCGCAGCAGAGGGGAAGGACACGCCCCTTTTTAAAGCGGACATCACCCCTCCCCAATTTAAATACCATTACTACGTCACTCTACCGTGATAGAATAATCTTATAATAGCGACTCCTGTGCTGATTTATACGATCTGATAAACGCCCATGATCAGAGCACCACTTATACAACAACCCTTTAATGGAGAAAAAACCAAACATTCCTCTTGGCAAATGCATTTTATTAGTGTCATGCCACTAATAGCCTTTATAGTACTAATAAGAGAGGTATCAGTATAGTAACTATTTTTCTATAAACAGAAGGCAGGAATTTGTACAGCAATCACATTGGACAGATATATTAATATTCATATATTAATAAGCAGGGTTCAATGGAGTGCAGGGCTCAGCCAATATTTAAACCCTCTAACAAAATTACGCCCCTTTATGAACATACGCACACACGCACGCACGCACGCAAGCACGCACACACACACAGGCACACAGGTCATCTCTGTTGTGTCTGGGGTGATGTGATCAGTCTTGGATGCAGCAGTAAGATATCTGCACCTGCAGATTTAAGATGGGCTATTGTGCCACTGGGTTTCCTGTCACTCACAGACCGACCCCATGTATGACCTGTCACTCACAAAAAGAGGCCACGCCTCTCCTTTCAGTCATGGGGAAATGAAGGGAGTTTGGGGTGGGTGCAAAGACCAGGATAAACTGCTCTTATTTAAACTTTAAATCTAAGCTAAATATGTTCTGTGCTCTTCCTGTAACCCCCCCCACCGCCCCAGTGGCACAGGCCTGTGTGTGTGAGCGTGTGCCGGTGTCTGCAAGTGTGTGTGTGTGTGTGCCTGTGTGTGTGTCTGTGCCTGAATGTATGTGTGTGTGCCTGAATGTATGTGTGTGTGCCTGTGTCTGAATGTATGTGTGTGTGTGTCTGTGAGTGCCTGTGTGTGTGTGTGTGCCTGTGTGTGTCTGTGAGTGTGTGTGCCTGTGTCTGTGCCTGAATGTATGTGTGTGTGCCTGCCAGTATGTGTGTGTGTCTGTGAGTGTGTGTGCCTGTGTGTGTCTGAGTGCCTGTGTGTGTGCCTGCCAGTATGTGTATGTGTGTGTGTACGTGTGTCTGTGCTTGTGTGTGTGTGGTTTAAGTTCCTGTGTGGGACATTTAGCCACAAACACATACACACACACACACACACATACGCAAGCACGGACACGCATACACTCAGGCACACACACAGGCGCACGCACACACACACAGGCACACACACACACACACACACACACACACTCACTCACTCACTCACTCACTCACTCACTCACTCACTCACTCACTCACTCACTCACTCACTCACTCACTCACTCACTCACTCAGCAGTTCCCATTACAGCAGCAGATTAAGATGATGTGTACATTACTACAGCAAGACTAACAGGAGAAACGGAAGTAATGCCTGGGTGCCGGGCTCACGCGTGCTAGCAGGGCTTTGCAGGTAGGACATCTCCTCACCTTCCAACAACAATTTCAGCTTCATATTCACCAAACTCATCACTTTAATATTCATGTGAAAAAAGGGCACCGTCTTCCATAAGCCAGTTTGGGTGCCTGTGGGGGCTGATTGGTTAATTCCACAGACAGAGAAAGAGGAGGAACCGGTTTATGTGGAGATCTCTCAGCGTAGCGTCTTTAGTAGTGCAGGGTCATGGATCCACAAACAGGGCAGGGTCAAGGAGAAGAGAGGGAGTGCGGGTAGGGGGGGGCTCACAGTCTCTTTTTTATGAGCTTCTCCAGTTTACGGATGCGGGAGGACTCTTGTTCTGGGGTGGGGGCGCTGAAAGACAGGGAGGGAACGCTGTCGCCCCCTGATGGAGGGGTGGGTAACCTCTGTCTGAAGAGCTCCAGCATACTGCCCTGCTCACTGCGCTTCAGACCCTGAGAGAGAGGTGGGGAGGGGGAGAGAGAGAGAGAGAGAGAGAGACAGAGGTATCAGTGTGTGAGTAAAGCATGAATAGAGAGGTATCGGTGTGTGAGGAAAGCATGGATAGAGAGAGGTATCAGTGTGTGAGTAAAGCATGAATAGAGAGAGGTATCAGTGTGTGAGTAAAGCATGGATAGAGAGAGGTATCAGTGTGTGAGTAAAGCATGAATAGAGAGAGGTATCAGTGTGTGAGTTAAGCATGGATAGAGAGAGGTATCAGTGTGTGAGCTAAGCATGGATAGAGAGAGGTATCAGTGTGTGAGTAAAGCATGAATAGAGAGAGGTATCGGTGTGTGAGGAAAGCATGAATAGAGAGAGATATCAGTGTGTGAGTTAAGCATGGATAGAGAGAGGTATTAGTGTGTGAGTTAAGCATGAATAGAGAGAGGTATCAGCGTGTGAGTAAAGCATGAATAGAGAGAGGTATCAGCGTGTGAGTAAAGCATGAATAGAGAGAGGTATCAGCGTGTGAGTAAAGCATGAATAGAGAGAGGTATCAGCGTGTGAGTAAAGCATGGTTACTGTGGTTACTGTAAGCATGGTTACTGTGGTGTAATCGCTGTGATTCCAGAGTGTGGGGCTGTAGCACTCACCTTCATGTCCAGAATCTTCTGGAAGGTGTCAGGGTTCCTGTCGGCCAGCAGCTTGATGTAGTTATCCACAAACACCACGGAGTGTTCGTGTGGCGCCATCACCACCTGGGGGGCGGAGCCAAAGTCAGCACGCGCTATGATGCTACAGCTCTGTGCACGTACAGGAGCCTCTGCTCTGGGCTCATACAGCTCTGCGCACGTACAGGAGCCTCTGCTCTGAGCTCATACAGCTCTGCGCACGTACAGGAGCCTCTGCTCTGAGCTCATACAGCTCTGCGCACGTACAGGAGCCTCTGCTCTGGGCTCATACAGCTCTGTGCACGTACAGGAGCCTCTGCTCTGGGCTCATACAGCTCTGCGCACGTACAGGAGCCTCCGCTCTGGGCTCATACAGCTCTGCGCACGTACAGGAGCCTCTGCTCTGGGCTTACAGCTCTGCGCACGTTAGTTATTATTATTATTATTATTATGTTAGTTATGGGGCGATGTGTTGAGCCAGTCTGTGCCAATAGGGGCCGGAGTGCTAATGTGGCCATTACGCTAGCTACAGTGGTGTTCAAATAAATAGCAGTGCGTTCAATTAAGTGCAAATATTTTTCAATATCTTTTAGTTCCATATTTCAAATGTAATGGAAACGTTACACAATTCAATTCCAAATCAAAGCATTAACAAATTTGATAAAGTCTGCGTTATTCCTTTACAGGAATCAAAGAAAATAAATATGAATCTGTTCAAAAAAATAGCAGTGTCTCGACATTTTTCTCTTCAAACTTGCTGTATAAACTGAAGACATTTTTCAAGATTTAACTTCCCTTTAAATTACTGAATTAATATTTAGTTGCATAACCATTGTTTTTGATAACTGCTGTGCATCTGTGTTGCATCGACTCAACCAACGTCTGGCACCTAGAAACAGGTATTTCAGCCCAGGATGAACGAACTACATTCCACAGTTCCTGTGAATTTTTGGGTTTTGCTTCAGAAACTGAAGTAACCATCACCCCACAAGTTCTCAATGGGGTTGAGGCCGGGGGATTGATCTGGCCACTCCATTACCTCAATCCATTTTGTCTGGAACCAAGATGTTGCTCGTTTACTCGTGTGTTTGGGGTCGTTGTCTTGTTGAAACACTCATTTCAGGGCCTTTCCTCTTCGGCATACGGCAACATAATCTCTTCAAGTATTTTGATGTATTCAAACTGATCCATGATCCCTGGTATATGATAAATAGACCCAACACTGTAGTGTCCCCATACCATGATTTTTGTGCCACCATGCTTCACTGTCTTCACAGTGTACTGTGGCTCGAATTCAGTACCCGGGGGTCGTCTGACGTTCTGACGACGACCACTAGACCCGAAAAGAACAATTTTACTCTCATCAGTCCACAGAATGTTACGCCATTTCTCTTTGTGCCAATGTTGTAACCGATTCTGCACATGCTGTTTTTTCAACAATGGTGCTTTACGGGGGCTTCTTGCTGATAACTTAGCTTCGATCAAACGTCTTCTGACTGTAACAGCACTTACAGGTTATTTTAGATCATCTTTGATCTTTCTGGAGGTGATGATTGGCTGAATCTTTGCCATTCTGACTATTCTTCGATCCGTTTGAACAGTAAGTTGTTTGTGGTTTTTTCCTGCGTGTTTCGGGTTTTTGTTGACATTTTAAAGCATTTGAGATCTTTTTAGCTGAGCATCCTATATTTTGCTGCACTTCTTTATACGTTTTCCCCTCTCCAATCAACTTTTTAATCAAACTACGTTGTTCCTCCGAACAATGTTCGGAACAGCCCATTTTACTTAGCAATTCAGAAGGAAATATATTTTATAACAATGTGTGAAACATTTGCTTCCCTTCTTCCTTAATAAAGGACAATTAATGACAGCTGTTTTTTCACAAAATTAATGAATTCTCGAATTAAATTCCACACTGCTATTATTTTGAACACGCCCCTTTCAATGAATGAGTCAATTACTCAGAACAAGCAGCGTGCATGTCATGACAGTTGGGTCTGTTGTTTTCCTATTACACAACTACATCTACAAGTAAATTATTTGCCATGCAGAAATATCACTACTACTAATAACAGTGGTTCATCAGGTTACTGATGTTGTACTGCTATTTTTTTTAACACAACTGTAATTCTGTACCGGCCAGGGGGATATTTCACAAAGCAGCATTACTGAGTTAGCTGGATAACTGCATCGAGTAAAACCCGGAACCCTCCCAAATCTGGAGCATGGACTGAAGTAAAAAGAGCTGTTCTGGGTTTTACTCTGTGCAGTTATCCAGCTAACTTAGTAATCCTGCTTTGTGGAATACCCCCAACCTGACCTGTGCTGGCTCAAATGGTTCCCTTACCTAGCTGCATTTGAGAAACAGACAAAAAAAAACATGGCCCCTGCCCCCAACCCCTCCCACCCCAGCCTGGCCATGGTCCAATCCATCATGGGGGGGAGTTGTACAGAAATTTTGTCTAAATTGAGCGATTTACCCATTTTACCACCCCACGTCCCGCACCTGCCTCGCCCCGCCCTGCCCCAGAGACAATTGGGCTGAAGGGTGTCCTGAGCTGACCCTATGGAGGAGGGGCTGAGAGGTAACGCCTGTGAGGACATAACCCCCAAAAACTGTGCTAAGACCCACTGAGGGCACCAGGCCCACACAGGAAACACTGCAGTCTGACATCCTGTGGCGTACGGACAGGAAATGGCTGCTGTATTTTTAGGTGTTGGCTGCTGTTGTGTTGTGTGGTGTGCTATGATTAGCGCTGCTCCTGGTTTCACCATTAGAGAGATTAAGGCCAAAATTCCAGGCAGTTTAAAAACAACCGGGAAACCTTGAGGAAGTTCATGATTGGACAGACGGATGGACGGATGGGGGGGGGGGGGGGGGTGCGGGCAAAATGCCAATATTTATGCATTCCGCATGCAACATAGGCAGTAAAGCTGTGTGAGTGTGTCAGAGAGAGTGTGTGGGAGAGAGTCTGCCTATATGTGTGTGTGTGTGTGTGTGTGGGCGTGTGTGTGTGCGTGCATGCATACGTGTGTGCATGTGAGAGATATAGCTTGTGTGAGAGTAGATGTGTACTTATGTGTGCGTGTGTGTTCTTGTGTGTGTTTATCTGTGTGAGCAGGTTTGTCACCTTCAAGATCATCTCAGCGCGGGTCATGCCCTTCACTACTATCACCTTTAAGATCATCTCAGCGCGGGTCATGCCCTTCACTACTATCACCTTTAAGATCATCTCAGCGCGGGTCATGCCCTTCACTACTATCTTGGTGTAACTGGCAGGAGCTTTCCGCACCACCTGGGACCCGATGGAGGGCAGGTCCAACAACACCGTCTTCAGGGAGTGTGTGTCCAGCAGGAGCTGCTCATACACGTGCACACGCAAGCACGCACGCACGCACGCACGCACACGCACACACACACACACACAAGCGCACACACACACAAGCACACACACACACACACGCACACGCACACGCACACACAGAAATACGCACGCACGCATACAAACACATATGCACACACACAAAAAACAAATGTGGTTTATGTGGAAATTAAGGATAATTTCAGAGCACAAACGGAGAGATGCACACAGGTGAGAGCCGTACCTGCTCCGCCCCCACCATGCTGATAGGCTTACACCTGAACAGGTGAGTGATGAATTTGGGGATGAAGGAACTGAAAGAGAGAGAGAGTGTTATAGTAAAGGAAAGGTGATAAGGGTGTGTGTGTGTGTGAGAGAGAGAGTGTGCGTGTGGGTGTATGTGTGTGTGTGAGAGAGAGTGTACCTGTGTGTGTGTGTGTGTGTGTGTGTGTGCGTGTGTGTGTGTGAGCGTGTGTGTGTAAGAGAGAGTATGTGTGCATGTGTATGTGTGTGGTGAGAGGTAATGCAGTAAGTGAAAGGCATCGTGGGTAAACTCACTTGGTGAATTTGATGCAGAACTGGGTGAAGTACTTGCGTGTGGAGGCCAGGTTATCACGGATGATGGGCACGTTCTGTTTGATGTGCATGATGACCGAGGTCACATACGGGCTCTGATCTCCAACATGCTCCACGTTCTGCCACGGCATCTAGGGTGACACGCCCATCATCGTCATAGTAACCGCACACTGCTGCGGCCTACTAAACCCTAAACACATCCTAACACGCCCTACACAAAATACTGCACTCAAACACACTATATTACACCCTAACACGCCCCACACAAAATACTGCACTCAAACACACTATATTACACCCTAACACGCCCCACACGAAATACTGCACTCAAACACACTATATTACACCCTAACACACCCTACACAAAATACTGCACTCAAACACACTATATTACACCCTAACACACCCTACACAAAATACTGCACTCAAACACACTATATTACACCCTAACACGCCCCACACGAAATACTGCACTCAAACACACTATATTACACCCTAACACGCTGCACTCAAACACGTGGCTTACCTTGCTCATGGCGGTAAGAGCAGGGTCACACGCGGAGTCCAGGTCCTGCACCAGCAGCTGGATGCTGTTAGAGATCACCCTGCAGAACGCGGAACAAAGATCACATGACCAGCGTACCATAGACACACTGCGGGAGCAGAACGGTCGCCCACAGACGCGCTCGCAAGACACAAACGGGTTCTTACGTGCTGAAAGTGTCCATCTCTCCGGTCAGATTAATCCTCTCGATCAGAGCCTTATCCACCTTCTCCTTCAGCTTCTCCTCCAGCTGACAGAGAGACACACACCGTCAGTCCAGCAGTGTCAGTGGTCAGTGGCTTAAAGGGCAGTGTCTGTGGTCAGTGGCTTAAGGGGCAGTGTCTGTGGTCAGTGGCAGTGGTCAGTGGCTTAAAGGGCAGTGTCTGTAGTCAGTGGCAGTGGTCAGTGGCTTAAAAGGCAGTGTCTGTGGTCAGTGGCAGTGGTCAGTGGCTTAAAGGGCAGTGTCTGTAGTCAGTGGCAGTGTCTGTGGTCAGTGGCTTAAAGGGCAGTGTCTGTGGTCAGTGGCAGTGGTCAGTGGCTTAAAGGGCAGTGTCTGTGGTCAGTGGCAGTGGTCAGTGGCTTAAAGGGCAGTGTCTGTGGTCAGTGGCAGTGGTCAGTGGCTTAAAGGGCAGTGTCTGTAGTCAGTGGCAGTGTCTGTGGTCAGTGGCTTAAAGGGCAGTGTCTGTGGTCAGTGGCTTAAGGGGCAGTGTCTGTGGTCAGTGTCTGTGGTCAGTGGCTTAAGGGGCAGTGTCTGTGGTCAGTGGCAGTGTCTGTGGTCAGTGGCTTAAGGGGCAGTGTCTGTGGTCAGTGGCTTAAAGGGCAGTGTCTGTGGTCAGTGGCTTAAAGGGCAGTGTCTGTGGTCAGTGGCAGTGGTCAGTGGCTTAAGGGGCAGTGTCTGTGGTCAGTGGCTTAAGGGGCAGTGTCTGTGGTCAGTGGCTTAAGGGTCAGTGTCTGTGGTCAGTGGCTTAAAGGGAAGTGTCTGTGGTCAGTGGCTTAAAGGGCAGTGTCTGTGGTCAGTGGCTTAAGAGGCAGTGTCTGTGGTCAGTGGCTTAATGGGCAGTGTCTGTGGTCAGTGGCTTAAGAGGCAGTGTCTGTGGTCAGTGGCTTAATGGGCAGTGTCTGTGGTCAGTGGCTGAATGGTCAGTAGTTCTGTGGTCAGTAGTTGAGTGGTCAGTATTTGAGTAGTTAGTAATGAGTGGTCAGTAGCTCTGTGGTCAGTGGCTGAATGGTCAGTAGTTCTGTGGTCAGTAGTTGAGTGGTCAGTATTTGAGTAGTTAGTAATGAGTGGTCAGTAGCTCTGTGGTCAATAGTAGATGACCTGCTGTGTGGTATCCTGAGTGGTCAGTAGTTGAGTGGTTAGTAACGAGTGGTCAGTAGGTCTGTGGTCAGTAGTAGATGACCTGCTGTGTGGTAGCCTGAGTGGTCAGTAGTTGAGTGGTTAGTAACGAGTGGTCAGTAGTTCTGTGGTCAGTAGTAGATGGCCTGCTGTGTGGTAGCCTGAGTGGTCAGTAGTTGAGTGGTTAGTAACGAGTAGTCAGTAGTTCTGTGGTCAGTAGTAGATGACCTACTGTGTGGTAGCCTGAGTGGTCAGTAGTTGAGTGGTTAGTAACGAGTGGTCAGTAGTTCTGTGGTCAGTAGTAGATGACCTGCTGTGTGGTAGCCTGAGTGGTCAGTAGTTGAGTGGTCAGTAGTAGATGACCTGCTGTGTGGTAGCCTGAGTGGTCAGTAGTTCTGTGGTCAGTAGTAGATGACCTGCTGTGTGGTAGCCTGAGTGGTCAGTAGTTGAGTGGTTAGTAACGAGTAGTCAGTAGTTCTGTGGTCAGTAGTAGATGACCTGCTGTGTGGTAGCCTGAGTGGTCAGTAGTTGAGTGGTTAGTAACGAGTGGTCAGTAGTTCTGTGGTCAGTAGTAGATGACCTGCTGTGTGGTAGCCTGAGTGGTCAGTAGTTGAGTGGTTAGTAACGAGTAGTCAGTAGTTCTGTGGTCAGTAGTAGATGACCTACTGTGTGGTAGCCTGAGTGGTTAGTAACGAGTGGTCAGTAGTTCTGTGGTCAGTAGTAGATGACCTGCTGTGTGGTAGCCTGAGTGGTCAGTAGTTGAGTGGTTAGTAATGAGTGGTCAGTAGTTCTGTGGTCAGTAGTAGATGACCTGCTGTGTGGTAGCCTGAGTGGTCAGTAGTTGAGTGGTCAGTAGTAGATGACCTGCTGTGTGGTAGCCTGAGTGGTCAGTAGTTCTGTGGTCAGTAGTAGATGACCTGCTGTGTGGTAGCCTGAGTGGTCAGTAGTTGAGTGGTCAGTAGTAGATGACCTGCTGTGTGGTAGCCTGAGTGGTCAGTAGTTGAGTGGTCAGTAGTAGATGACCTGCTGTGTGGTAGCCTGAGTGGTCAGTAGTTCTGTGGTCAGTAGTAGATGACCTGCTGTGTGGTAGCCTGAGTGGTCAGTAGTTCTGTGGTCAGTAGTAGATGACCTGCTGTGTGGTAGCCTGAGTGGTCAGTAGTTCTGTGGTCAGTAGTAGATGACCTGCTGTGTGGTAGCCAGGCAGTACTCGGCTGTGCTGAGGATGCTGCAGATGAGGCAGAGCTCCTCCTGGGTGAACTTGGCCGTCTCTGACCCCTCCTTCTCCTTCAGCAGGCTGCTAATGGTCAACCCACCGCTGCTGCTGCTGGTCCTGCAACGACCCCACTCTATCAGTACCCAATCACACAGCTACACCCACCCCACACTCTATCAGTACCCAATCACACAGCTACACCCAGTCCCCACTCTATCAGTACCCAATCACACAGCTACACCCAGTCCCCACACTATCAGTACCCAATCACACAGCTACACCCACCCCACACACTATCAGTACCCAATCACACAGCTACACCCACCCCACACACTATCAGTACCCAGTCACACAGCTACACCCAGTCCCCACTCTATCAGTACCCAATCACACAGCTACACCCACCCCACTCTATCAGTACCCAATCACACAGCTACACCCACCCCACACACTATCAGTACCCAGTCACACAGCTACACCCACCCCACACACTATCAGTACCCAGTCACACAGCTACACCCACCCCACACACTATCAGTACCCAGTCACACAGCTACACCCACCCCACACACTATCAGTACCCAGTCACACAGCTACACCCACCCCACACACTATCAGTACCCAATCACACAGCTACACCCACCCCACACACTATCAGTACCCAATCACACAGCTACACCCACCCCACACACTATCAGTACCCAGTCACACAGCTACACCCAGTCCCCGCTCTATCAGTACCCAATCACACAGCTACACCCAGTACACCCAGTCCCCGCTCTATCAGTACCCGGTCACACAGCTACACCCAGTCCCCGCTCTATCAGTACCCGGTCACACAGCTACACCCAGTCCCCGCTCTATCAGTACCCAATCACACAGCTACACCCACCCCCCACTCTATCAGTACCCAGTCACACAGCTACACCCACCCCACACACTATCAGTACCCAGTCACACAGCTACACCCACCCCACACACTATCAGTACCCAGTCACACAGCTACACCCACCCCACACACTATCAGTACCCAATCACACAGCTACACCCACCCCACACACTATCAGTACCCAGTCACACAGCTACACCCAGTCCCCGCTCTATCAGTACCCAATCACACAGCTACACCCAGTACACCCAGTCCCCGCTCTATCAGTACCCGGTCACACAGCTACACCCAGTCCCCGCTCTATCAGTACCCGGTCACACAGCTACACCCAGTCCCCGCTCTATCAGTACCCAATCACACAGCTACACCCACCCCCCACTCTATCAGTACCCAATCACACAGCTACACCCACCCCCCACTCTATCAGTACCCAATCACACAGCTACACCCACCCCACACACTATCAGTACCCAGTCACACAGCTACACCCACCCCACACACTATCAGTACCCAGTCACACAGCTACACCCACCCCACACACTATCTATACCCGGTCACACAGCTACACCCAGTCCCCGCTCTATCAGTACCCGGTCACACAGCTACACCCAGTCCCCGCTCTATCAGTACCCGGTCACACAGCTACACCCAGTCCCCACTCTATCAGTACCCGGTCACACAGCTACACCCAGTCCCCGCTCTATCAGTACCCAATCACACAGCTACACCCACCCCCCGCTCTATCAGTACCCAATCACACAGCTACACCCACCCCCCACTCTATCAGTACCCAATCACACAGCTACACCCACCCCCCCACTCTATCAGTACCCAATCACACAGCTACACCCAGTCCCCACTCTATCAGTACCCGGTCACACAGCTACACCCAGTCCCCGCTCTATCAGTACCCGGTCACACAGCTACACCCAGTCCCCGCTCTGTCAGTCCCCGCTCTATCAGTACCCGGTCACACAGCTACACCCAGTCCCCGCTCTATCAGTACCCGGTCACACAGCTACACCCAGTCCCCACTCTATCAGTACCCAATCACACAGCTACACCCAGTACACCCAGTCCCCGCTCTATCAGTACCCGGTCACACAGCTACACCCAGTCCCCGCTCTATCAGTACCCGGTCACACAGCTACACCCAGTCCCCACTCTATCAGTACCCAATCACACAGCTACACCCAGTCCCCGCTCTATCAGTACCCAATCACACAGCTACACCCACCCCACACACTATCAGTACCCGGTCACACAGCTACACCCAGTCCCCGCTCTATCAGTACCCGGTCACACAGCTACACCCAGTCCCCACTCTATCAGTACCCAATCACACAGCTACACCCAGTCCCCACTCTATCAGTACCCAGTCACACAGCTACACCCAGTCCCCACTCTATCAGTACCCGGTCACACAGCTACACCCAGTCCCCACTCTATCAGTACCCGGTCACACAGCTACACCCAGTCCCCGCTCTATCAGTACCCAATCACACAGCTACACCCAGTCCCCGCTCTATCAGTACCCAATCACACAGCTACACCCACCCCACACACTATCAGTACCCAATCACACAGCTACACCCACCCCACACACTATCAGTACCCAGTCACACAGCTACACCCACCCCACACACTATCAGTACCCAGTCACACAGCTACACCCACCCCACACTCTATCAGTACCCGGTCACACAGCTACACCCAGTCCCCGCTCTATCAGTACCCGGTCACACAGCTACACCCAGTCCCCACTCTATCAGTACCCGGTCACACAGCTACACCCAGTCCCCACTCTATCAGTACCCGGTCACACAGCTACACCCAGTCCCCGCTCTATCAGTACCCAATCACACAGCTACACCCACCCCCCACTCTATCAGTACCCAATCACACAGCTACACCCACCCCACACACTATCAGTACCCAGTCACACAGATACACCAACCCCACACACTATCAGTACCCAGTCACACAGCTACACCCACCCCACACACTATCAGTACCCAGTCACACAGCTACACCCAGTCCCCGCTCTATCAGTACCCGGTCACACAGCTACACCCACCCCACACACTATCAGTACCCAGTCACACAGCTACACCCAGTACCCAATCACACAGCTACACCCAGTCCCCGCTCTATCAGTACCCAATCACACAGCTATACCCACCCCACACACTATCAGTACCCAATCACACAGCTACACCTGCAAACACTCTGTCAGTGTCCAATCACACAGGTGCACAGGTACACAGGTACATAGCTAGACAGAGTAGGATAGAAGGCAGGTAGGATGTGCTCACTTGGGCAGGTTTCCTGACAGGATTTTCCAGGCGTATTCCCGCAGGTACTTCTGGAAGATGGTGGTGAGTGCGATCATGGGCTCTCCAGTGCTGAGCTGGGAGCATTGCACCATGCACTTCTTATAATAAACAAAGAGATCAGCACAGCTGGGCAGTACTGCTCCTCCCTCTTCACTGCCACACTGCGGAGGGCCCTGAGAGCGCAGGTCTGCTACAAACCGATCTATCAGCTCACCCAGGTTCCTGCAGAAAACACACACACACACGTTAGAGACCGCACATACGCACATGCAGACACACACACATTACAGACCGCACTGCGCACACACACACACACACACACACACATACGTTAGAGACTGCACACAGACATTATAGACCACAAACACAAGCCCACGTTAGAGACCGCACACACACACACGTTAGAGACCTCACACACGCACACACACACACATTAGAGACCGCACATACGCACATGCAGACACACACACATTACAGACCGCACTGCGCACACACACACACACACATGCTGCACTAAGAACCACCAGAATCCTCTGACCACACGAATGTCCAATCACACGCTTCTCAACAAGCACACATCCTCCACTCAAATCAGATCAACTCTAGAATGGAGAGAATGCTTGGGTGTGTGTGGGTGTGTGTGTGTGTGTGTTTAGGTGTGTGGGTGTGGGTGTGTGGGTGTGTAGGTGTGTAGGTGTGTGGGTGTGTGGGTGTTTGTTTGTGTGTGTGTGTGTGTGTGTGTGGGTGTGTGTGTGTGTTTGTGTGTGTGTGTGTGTGTGTGTGTGTGTGTGGGGGTGTTGTGTGTGTGTGGGGGTGTGTGTGTGTGTGTGTGTGTGTGTGTGTGTGTGTGTGTGTGTGTGTGTGTGTGTGTGTGTGGGGGGGGGACTCACTTGTCCTGTGATTCGATGTACACGTAGAGGTGTGGCTCGAAGCACTTGGACACAATGCCATGGAATGGGTTATCTGGGGTTTTGGGCTTCTTGGGCTGCAACAGAAACACAAAAACGAACCCTGACAACCTGCTGCTACCCACAGTAGTGTCAACAAGGCCACGTTTCACTGAATTACTGCTACACCATGTTATTGTGAATTACTGCTACACCATGTTATTGTGAATTACTGCTACACCATGTTATTGTGAATTACTGCTACACCATGTTATTATGAATATCTCCAGGCTACACAGTGAACACAGATTGAGCATGTCAGAAGGGTGCCACACCCTGTCAAGCTCCTCCTCTTTCTCAGAGCAGTCGTCTCCTGGCTCGTCCTCCAGGAACGGGTTTGTGGGCTCCAGTGGTGTGTCCACCTGCTTCTGCTAATAGCAACAAAACCACACACACAAACACAAGCACACACACAAACAGTGTTAGTCTCTCCACTTCTCCCATAACAATATCTCTTCACCTCACCCTCATCCACCCTGCCCCGCCCTTACCCCACCTCACCCTCACCAACCCTGCCCTTACCCCACCCTGCCCCGCCCTTACCCCACCTCACCCACCCTGCCCCGCCCTTACCCCACCCTCATCCACCCTGCCCCGCCCTTACCCCACCTCACCCACCCTGCCCTGCCCTTACCCACCCTGCCCCGCCCTTACTCCACCTCACCCTCACCCACCCTGCCCCGCCCTTACCCCACCTCACCCTCATCCACCCTGCCTCGCCCTTACCCCAGGCCCATCACTCAGAGTACAGCCAGAAAAGCGCTTAGCCAGTAGACCCTCAAAGTTGGTGGTCCTCTGGATGGCAAACAGCAGCAGCTTCACCTCAATCTCCCGAACACGAGTCCTCATTATCCTGGACAACTCCACCCTGATACGCACAAACACACAGTATAACCACACACACACACACACACACACACACACACAAACACACACAAACACACTCGCCTACACTTATGTCCAGGGGAAAAGGCGTGTCTGTTGTACACAAGATCATTGGGGTAAAAGGAAGGTAACTGGCTCCTGTGTTTTTCCTGCTATTCATTAGCGCTCATGGCTAATGGCGCTAACAGCTCCACGGGGGAGCCTGACTTCCTCCTGCTGAAGACGAGCACATTAACCCTTTCCCTGTCAGTTTATAGTCATCATCACCTACTGTACATTAAAAATTCATACCACCTTGGGTGTGGCCTTGTACCTGGTGATGTGGCAGAATTCAACGGCGATGCGCTCGGTCATGCACCACTCTGCTGGGAACATGCGGCCATACTTCTCCTCGTAGTCCACCAGCTGCCGCTTGATCCAAGCATACCGCCGGTCAATCCGGTCCAGCCAGGCCACCTGCAGGGAAACTGCAGCTCAACCATCACTAAACCCAACACTAAACCCACACTGTACCCAACA
This sequence comes from Ilyophis sp. 1 JC-2022, assembly GCA_022702515.1. Taxonomy (NCBI): domain Eukaryota; kingdom Metazoa; phylum Chordata; class Actinopteri; order Anguilliformes; family Synaphobranchidae; genus Ilyophis; species Ilyophis sp. 1 JC-2022. The sequence continues at coordinate 129,665,885 of CM040402.1, forward strand.
CTAAACCCACACTGAACCCAGCACTAAACCCAACACTAAACCACACACTGAAGCCATACTGAACCCAACACTAAACCCACACTGAACCCAACACTAAACCCATACTGAACCCAACACTAAACCCACACTGAACCCAACACTAAACCCAACACTAAACCCACACTGAACCCAACACGAACTGACTGACTGCCCACACTGCTTCCTCTGTGTTTCTGGTTCCGATTGCAGTTCTGGTGTGGTATGAGTCGACGGTTCTGGTACTCACGTCCTGGTTCTCCTGGAACAGCAGCAGGTACTCGGACAGGTGTTAGGGTTAGGGTTAGGGTTCTGGTACTCACGTCCTGGTTCTCCTGGAACAGCAGCAGGTACTCGGACAGGTGCTGCCTGATGAACTTCTTCATAATCTCCTGCTTCATTCTGGGGTCCAGGACATTGGCCACCAGGCAGGCGTCCCTTAATACATTACTGGGTCCGCCTGGCCTCTGCACACACACACACACACACACACGCACGCACGCACGCACGCACGCACACACACACACGCACACACACATGCACACAAACGCGCACGCACACACGCGCACACACGCACACACACAAACGCGCACGCACGCACGCACACACACACACGCACGCGCACACACACACACACGCGCACACACACACACGCACACACAAACGCGCACGCATGCACGCACACACACACGCGCACACACGCACACGCGCACACACACGCGCGCACACACACACGCAGGCACGCACGCAGAAAGATGGACAGACAGATTAGTGAAGGAGGTCTGTAGGTAAATGCTGAAGGTGAACCTATTTATGAGGATGGTGGGCATAAATAAATAAAATAAAAAGTCTCTGACCTTTGACCCCTGAGCAGGGAATGCCTCCTCAAAGTCAGCTAAAATCTGTGTCCCCAGTTCGCTCTGAGCGGCTTTCACTCTGTGGGAATTTACATTACATTACATTATATACATTACATTCATAACATCTCTGCCATCTGTCTGATCAATGCCAGAAGGTGGTACTGTGCGTGAGTGCATAGTGTTTGTGAGAATGACTGTGTGTGCGTGAATTTGAAAAAGTGTGTGTGTGTAAGAGTGTGTGTGCATCGGTTAGTAAGAGTGTGTGTGCATCGGTTAGTAAGAGTGTGTGTGTGTGTGTGTGTAAGAGTGTGTGTGCATCGGTTAGTAAGAGTGTGTGTGTGTGTGTAAGTGTGTGTGTGCATCGGTTAGTAAGAGTGTAAGTGTGCATCGGTTAGTAAGAGTGTGTGTGTGTGTGTGTGTAAGTGTGTGTGTGCATCGGTTAGTAAGAGTGTGTAAGTGTGTGTGTGTGTAAGTGTGTGTGTGCATTGGTTAGTAAGAGTGTGTGTGTGTGTGTGTGTGTGTGTGTGTGTGTAAGTGTGTGTGTGCATCAGTTAGTAAGAGTGTGTGTGTGTGTGCATCGGTTAGTAAGAGTGTGTGTGTGTAAGTGTGTGTGTGCATCGGTTAGTAAGAGTGTGTGTGCATCGGTTAGTAAGAGTGTGTGTGTGTAAGTGTGTGTGTGTGCATCGGTTAGTAAGAGTGTGTGTGCATCGGTTAGTAAGAGTGTGTGTGTGTAAGTGTGTGTGTGTGCATCGGTTAGTAAGAGTGTGTGTGTGTGTGCATCGGTTAGTAAGAGTGTGTGTGTGTAAGTGTGTGTGTGCATCGGTTAGTAAGAGTGTGTGTGCATCGGTTAGTAAGAGTGTGTGTGTGTAAGTGTGTGTGTGTGCATCGGTTAGTAAGAGTGTGTGTGCATCGGTTAGTAAGAGTGTGTGTGTGTAAGTGTGTGTGTGTGCATCGGTTAGTAAGAGTGTGTGTGCATCGGTTAGTAAGAGTGTGTGTGTGTGTGTGTAAGTGTGTGTGTGTGTGCATCGGTCAGTAAGAGTGTGTGTGTAAGTGTGTGTGTAAGTGTGTGTACCTCTCAGAGAGCTGGTGTATCTGAGGGATGCTCATGTACTTGTGGAAATGTTCCAGCACGTTGACCACGCCCTGCAGCAGGTTAGCAACCTCCCCATACTGCCGTCGCCTTGTCATAGCCCTGCAACACACACACACACACACAAACAGAACACAAGTTAATGCCCACACACTCATAAAGACATATACACACACACACAGAACACAAGTTAATGCCCACACACACACACACACACACAGACACACACACACACAGAACACAAGTTAATGCCCACAGACACAGACACACACACACACAGAACACAAGTTAATGCCCACACACACACACACAGAACACAAGTTAATGCCCACACACACACACACACACACACACAGACACACACACAGACACATACACACACACACACAAGTTAATGCCCACACACTCATAGACACACACACACACACACACACACACACACACACACACACACAGAACACAAGTTAATGCCCACACACTCATAAAGACATACACACACACACACACACACAGAACACAAGTTAATGCCCACACACTCATAAAGACACACACACACACACACACACACACACAGAACACAAGTTAATGCCCACACACTCATAAAGACATACACATACACACACACACACACACACACACACACACAGAACACAAGTTAATGCCCACACACTCATAAAGACATACACACACACACACACACACACACACACACACACACACACACAGAACACAAGTTAATGCCCACACACTCATAAAGACATACACACACACACACACACACACACACACACACACTCACACACACAGAACACAAGTTAATGCCCACACACTCATAAAGACATACACACACACACATAAAGACATACACACACACACACACACACACAGAACACAAGTTAATGCCCACACACTCATAGACATACACACACACACACACACACACACACAGAACACAAGTTAATGCCCACACACACATAAAGACATACACACACACACATAAAGACATATACACACACACACACACACACACACAGAACACAAGTTAATGCCCACACACTCATAAAGACATACACACACACACACACACACACACACACACACACACACACACACAGAACACAAGTTAATGCCCACACACTCATAAAGACATACACACACACACACACACACACACACACACACACAGAACACAAGTTAATGCCCACACACTCATAAAGACATAAAGACATACACACACACACACACACACACACACAGGCTTGCTCAGGGCCGTAACAGGGAGGTACCCACTCCAGGGAGTCCACGCCCCCGGCCAGCATGTGCAGGTGGTTGAGGGTAGTGATGGAGGTGGTCAGGTGACGCTTGGCGTGGTCCAGTTGCTTGATGTCCCGTGTGATCTCTTTGACCTAAAGGGACACACCCACACCACGTTACTCCAGCAGACATACCAGAACGGGGCCTATTGTTCCGCAGGCACCGCCCACATCCAGTCCTCCCTCCCCCGACCGCATTCCTGCAGGAAGTCTGCCTGTCCGTCAGACAGTTGCTCGGGCAGTTCCACCCACCATTTGCTCTGATTTCTCGGCCTTGTCTTTGATGTCCTTGATCTTGCCGAAGAGCTGCTGTATGGATTTCTGAGCCTCTTCCAGAGCCTGGAGGGGAGAGAGAAGAGCGAATTGACTGACTGACCTGAGACCAGTATACAGCACGGCCTGTTCATCAGCTCAACAGGAACCTGAGGGGCTAACCTTAGCAACGGGCACACAAAAACGCATGCAGGCACTCACACACACACGCACACACTAAGGGTCACACACACACAGCTGACAGGTGTGCAGGCACTCACGCACACACGCACACACTAAGGGTCACACACACTGTTGTGATGTAGACAGGAGGTGGGCACACAATGCAGAACATTCCATCAGAAAGATCCAGAATCCTCAGTCAATCCTCCATGCCACCTAACCCTGAGATCAGTGGGCGAAAGCCATCATTCCTGAATATCTCATAATTCCAAGGGAAACTGGTCAGATCCCACTGCAACGTGGAATGGAATTCCAACTGGTACTCGTAAACAATGTACCCCGATCTCCAGCAGGAGAAAGCCGGACTCGTCAGGTCTGCTTCCACAGACAGAGAGAAATAGCAGCCAAGGCCTCAACACTACAGGCGGCTGGGGGAACCCAAAATAGAGGGTGTTTTTTTTTTTTAATGAGTGTAAGAAAATTGATCCGATTCATTCTGGTCAGGGCCAGGTTGGGCGGGGCTATTGTGATGACTAATTCAGGACAAGAGGTGGAGACTCACCTGGCGGCCATCTTGTCCTACATTAGTCTGTCCCCTCACCACAGTCCTGATGTTATCATCTAAGCGCCTGGAACATAGTTAATACAACATCAGATAACACACACTATGCACACAAACTACACACAAGCACATTACACACACTATGCACACAAACTACACACAAGCACATTACACACACAAACTACACACAAGCACATTACACACACTATGCACACAAACTACACACAAGCACATTACACACATGCAAACACTATACATACATTACACACATGCAAACACTATACATACATTACACACAAACACTATACATACATTACACACAAGCAAACACTATACATACATTACACACATGCAAACACTATACATACATTACACACAAACACTATACATACATTACACACAAGCAAACACTATACATACATTACACACAAACACTATACATACATTACACACAAACAAACACTATACATACATTACACACAAACAAACACTATACATACATTACACACAAGCAAACACTATACATACATTACACACAAACACTATACATACATTACACACAAACAAACACTATACATACATTACACACAAACAAACACTATACATACATTACACACAAACACTATACATACATTACACACAAACAAACACTATACATACATTACACACAAACAAACACTATACATACATTACACACAAACAAACACTATACATACATTACACACAAACACTATACATACATTACACACAAACACTATACATACATTACACACAAACAAACACTATACATACATTACACACAAGCAAACACTATACATACATTACACACAAACACTATACATACATTACACACAAACACTATACATACATTACACACAAACACTATACATACATTACACACAAGCAAACACTATACATACATTACACACATGCAAACACTATACATACATTACACACAAACACTATACATACATTACACACAAACACTATACATACATTACACACAAACAAACACTATACATACATTACACACAAACACTATACATACATTACACACAAACAAACACTATACATACATTACACACAAACACTATACATACATTACACACAAACAAACACTATACATACATTACACACAAGCAAACACTATACATACATTACACACATGCAAACACTATACATACATTACACACAAACACTATACATACATTACACACAAACACTATACATACATTACACACAAACACTATACATACATTACACACAAACACTATACATACATTACACACAAGCAAACACTATACATACATTACACACATGCAAACACTATACATACATTACACACAAACCCTATACATACATTACACACAAACACTATACATACATTACACACAAGCAAACACTATACATACATTACACACATGCAAACACTATACATACATTACACACAAACACTATACATACATTACACACAAACACTATACATACATTACACACAAGCAAACACTATACATACATTACACACATGCAAACACTATACATACATTACACACAAACACTATACATACATTACACACAAACACTATACATACATTACAAACGTGCAAACACTCCATGCAGGATCTTTGTTAGGGGTAAGGTTAAACCTGCAGTAGGGTATATCCCTAGCTGTTGAATGAGGTGTGCTTTGTTAGGGGTAAGGTTAAACCTGCAGTAGGGTATATCCCTAGCTGTTGAATGAGGTGTGCTTTGTTAGGGGTAAGGTTAAACCTGCAGTAGGGTATATCCCTAGCTGTTGAATGAGGTGTGCTTTGTTAGGGGTAAGGTTAAACCTGCAGTAGGGTATATCCCTAGCTGTTGAATGAGGTGTGCTTTGTTAGGGGTAAGGTTAAACCTGCAGTAGGGTATATCCCTAGCTGTTGAATGAGGTGTGCTTTGTTAGGGGTAAGGTTAAACCTGCAGTAGGGTATATCCCTAGCTGTTGAATGAGGTGTGCTTTGTTAGGGGTAAGGTTAAACCTGCAGTAGGGTATATCCCTAGCTGTTGAATGAGGTGTGCTTTGTTAGGGGTAAGGTTAAACCTGCAGTAGGGTATATCTCTAGCTGTTGAATGAGGTGTGCTTTGTTAGGGGTAAGGTTAAACCTGCAGTAGGGTATATCCCTAGCTGTTGAATGAGGTGTGCTTTGTTAGGGGTAAGGTTAAACCTGCAGTAGGGTATATCCCTAGCTGTTGAATGAGGTGTGCTTTGTTAGGGGTAAGGTTAAACCTGCAGTAGGGTATATCCCTAGCTGTTGAATGAGGTGTGCTTTGTTAGGGGTAAGGTTAAACCTGCAGGACGGTAGATCTCTAGCTGTAGAGTCAGGTGTGCTTTGTTAGGGGTAAGGTTAAACCTGCAGGACGGTAGATCTCTAGCTGTAGAGTCAGGTGTGCTTTGTTAGGGGTAAGGTTAAACCTGCAGGACGGTAGATCTCTAGCTGTAGAGTCAGGTGTGCTTTGTTAGGGGTAAGGTTAAACCTGCAGGACGGTATATCTCTAGCTGTTGAATGAGGTGTGCTTTGTTAGGGGTAAGGCTAAAGGTTAAACCTGCAAATAGATCTTCAGGAACAGGGTTGGGGTCACTGATGGAGACACAATATACACTCACCTGATTTTCAGACGAATCTTGTTCACCACATCATCAATATTGGCCAGAGACTGTGGGAATTACACAGCCATTTTAAAATAGAGCTTCAGCACGATACAGCTGCCAACCCTCTCCCAAGAGCACAATGTCAATAATATAAACAATGCACTGCAATGTTATAACACTACATTACACTCTGGACCAGGTCAACACCAAACAGTATTTTACAATCTGTACCACTACAGTACATACCTTTATTAATAAGACTGGCTCATTTCCATGCCAACACGCACACCTTTCAAATTCCACATTATTTAAACGCTGCTTATAGTGCAGCTGTAATAACCGTACCCAGTGCTGGTGAGCAAAACACCCACAGCTGTAATAACCGTACCTAGTGCTGGTGAGCAACACACCCACAGCTGTAATAACCGTACCTAGTGCTGGTGAGCAAAACACCCACAGCTGTAATAACCGTACCTAGTGCTGGTGAGCAACACACCCACAGCTGTAATAACCGTACCTAGTGCTGGTGAGCAACACAGCCACAGCTGTAATAACCGTACCCAGTGCTGGTGAGCAAAACACCCACAGCTGTAATAACCGTACCTAGTGCTGGTGAGCAACACGCCCACAGCTGTAATAACCGTACCTAGTGCTGGTGAGCAAAACACCCACAGCTGTAATAACCGTACCTAGTGCTGGTGAACAACACACCCACAGCTGTAATAACCGTACCTAGTGCTGGTGAACAACACACCCACAGCTGTAATAACCGTACCCAGTGCTGGTGAGCAACACACCCACAGCTGTAATAACCGTACCTAGTGCTGGTGAACAACACACCCACAGCTGTAATAACCGTACCTAGTGCTGGTGAACAACACACCCACAGCTGTAATAACCGTACCTAGTGCTGGTGAACAACACACCCACAGCTGTAATAACCGTACCCAGTGCTGGTGAGCAACACACCCACAGCTGTAATAACCGTACCTAGTGCTGGTGAACAACACACCCACAGCTGTAATAACCGTACCTAGTGCTGGTGAACAACACACCCACAGCTGTAATAACCGTACCCAGTGCTGGTGAACAACACACCCACAGCTGTAATAACCGTACCCAGTGCTGGTGAGCAACACACCCACAGCTGTAATAACCGTACCTAGTGCTGGTGAACAACACACCCACAGCTGTAATAACCGTACCTAGTGCTGGTGAACAACACACCCACAGCTGTAATAACCGTACCTAGTGCTGGTGAACAGCACACCCACAGCTGTAATAACCGTACCCAGTGCTGGTGAACAACACACCCACAGCTGTAATAACCGTACCTAGTGCTGGTGAACAGCACACCCACAGCTGTAATAACCGTACCTAGTGCTGGTGAGCAACACACCCACAGCTGTAATAACCGTACCTAGTGCTGGTGAGCAAAACACCCACAGCTGTAATAACCGTACCTAGTGCTGGTGAACAACACACCCACAGCTGTAATAACCGTACCTAGTGCTGGTGAGCAACACACCCACAGCTGTAATAACTGTACCTAGTGCTGGTGAGCAACACACCCACAGCTGTAATAACCGTACCCAGTGCTGGTGAGCAACACACCCACAGCTGTAATAACCGTACCCAGTGCTGGTGAGCAACACACCCACAGCTGTAATAACCGTACCCAGTGCTGGTGAACAACACACCCACAGCTGTAATAACCGTACCTAGTGCTGGTGAGCAACACACCCACAGCTGTAATAACCGTACCTAGTGCTGGTGAGCAAAACACCCACAGCTGTAATAACCGTACCCAGTGCTGGTGAACAACACACCCACAGCTGTAATAACCGTACCTAGTGCTGGTGAACAGCACACCCACAGCTGTAATAACCGTACCCAGTGCTGGTGAGCAACACACCCACAGCTGTAATAACCGTACCTAGTGCTGGTGAACAACACACCCACAGCTGTAATAACCGTACCTAGTGCTGGTGAACAACACACCCACAGCTGTAATAACCGTACCTAGTGCTGGTGAACAGCACACCCACAGCTGTAATAACCGTACCCAGTGCTGGTGAACAACACACCCACAGCTGTAATAACCGTACCTAGTGCTGGTGAACAGCACACCCACAGCTGTAATAACCGTACCCAGTGCTGGTGAACAACACACCCACAGCTGTAATAACCGTACCCAGTGCTGGTGAGCAACACACCCACAGCTGTAATAACCGTACCTAGTGCTGGTGAGCAACACACCCACAGCTGTAATAACCGTACCTAGTGCTGGTGAGCAACACACCCACAGCTGTAATAACCGTACCTAGTGCTGGTGAACAGCACACCCACAGCTGTAATAACCGTACCCAGTGCTGGTGAGCAACACACCCACAGCTGTAATAACCGTACCTAGTGCTGGTGAACAACACACCCACAGCTGTAATAACCGTACCCAGTGCTGGTGAACAACACACCCACAGCTGTAATAACCGTACCTAGTGCTGGTGAACAACACACCCACAGCTGTAATAACCGTACCTAGTGCTGGTGAACAACACACCCACAGCTGTAATAACCGTACCCAGTGCTGGTGAACAACACACCCACAGCTGTAATAACCGTACCTAGTGCTGGTGAACAACACACCCACAGCTGTAATAACCGTACCTAGTGCTGGTGAGCAACACGCCCACAGCTGTAATAACCGTACCTAGTGCTGGTGAGCAACACGCCCACAGCTGTAATAACCGTACCTAGTGCTGGTGAACAACACACCCACAGCTGTAATAACCGTACCTAGTGCTGGTGAGCAAAACACCCACAGCTGTAATAACCGTACCTAGTGCTGGTGAGCAACACACCCACAGCTGTAATAACCGTACCTAGTGCTGGTGAACAACACACCCACAGCTGTAATAACCGTACCTAGTGCTGGTGAACAACACACCCACAGCTGTAATAACCGTACCTAGTGCTGGTGAGCAAAACACCCACAGCTGTAATAACCGTACCTAGTGCTGGTGAACAACACACCCACAGCTGTAATAACCGTACCTAGTGCTGGTGAGCAACACACCCACAGCTGTAATAACCGTACCTAGTGCTGGTGAGCAACACACCCACAGCTGTAATAACCGTACCTAGTGCTGGTGAGCAACACACCCACAGCTGTAATAACCGTACCTAGTGCTGGTGAGCAACACACCCACAGCTGTAATAACCGTACCTAGTGCTGGTGAGCAACACACCCACAGCTGTAATAACTGTACCAGTGCTGGTGAGCAACACACCCACAGCTGTAATAACCGTACCTAGTGCTGGTGAGCAACACACCCACAGCTGTAATAACCGTACCTAGTGCTGGTGAGCAACACACCCACAGCTGTAATAACCGTACCTAGTGCTGGTGAGCAACACACCCACAGCTGTAATAACCGTACCTAGTGCTGGTGAGCAACACACCCACAGCTGTAATAACCGTACCTAGTGCTGGTGAGCAACACACACCCACAGCTGTAATAACCGTACCTAGTGCTGGTGAGCAACACACCCACAGCTGTAATAACCGTACCTAGTGCTGGTGAACAACACACCCACAGCTGTAATAACCGTACCTAGTGCTGGTGAACAACACACCCACAGCTGTAATAACCGTACCCAGTGCTGGTGAACAACACACCCACAGCTGTAATAACCGTACCTAGTGCTGGTGAGCAACACGCCCACAGCTGTAATAACCGTACCCAGTGCTGGTGAGCAACACACCCACAGCTGTAATAACCGTACCTAGTGCTGGTGAGCAACACACCCACAGCTGTAATAACCGTACCCAGTGCTGGTGAGCAACACACCCACAGCTGTAATAACCGTACCTAGTGCTGGTGAGCAACACACCCACAGCTGTAATAACCGTACCCAGTGCTGGTGAGCAACACACCCACAGCTGTAATAACCGTACCAGTGCTGGTGAGCAACACACCCACAGCTGTAATAACCGTACTAGTGCTGGTGAACAGCACACCCACAGCTGTAATAACCGTACCCAGTGCTGGTGAGCAACACACCCACAGCTGTAATAACCGTACCCAGTGCTGGTGAGCAACACCCACAGCTGTAATAACCGTACCTAGTGCTGGTGAGCAACACACCCACAGCTGTAATAACCGTACCTAGTGCTGGTGAGCAACACACCCACAGCTGTAATAACCGTACCCAGTGCTGGTGAGCAACACACCCACAGCTGTAATAACCGTACCTAGTGCTGGTGAGCAACACACCCACAGCTGTAATAACCGTACCCAGTGCTGGTGAGCAACACACCCACAGCTGTAATAACCGTACCCAGTGCTGGTGAACAGCACACCCACAGCTGTAATAACCGTACCCAGTGCTGGTGAGCAACACACCCACAGCTGTAATAACCGTACCTAGTGCTGGTGAGCAACACACCCACAGCTGTAATAACCGTACCTAGTGCTGGTGAGCAACACACCCACAGCTGTAATAACCAGAGCCTATCCCAGCATGCATTGGGCGAGAGGAAGGAATACACCCAGAAAATGTTGCCAATCTATCGCAGGGCACACACACCATTCACTCACACACTCACACACTCGGGCAATTTAGAGTTTCCAATTAACCTAACCTGCACGTCTTTGGACTGTGATAGGAAACCCACGCGGACACGGGGAGAACAAGCAAGCTCTACACAGAAAGGCCCCTGCTGTGAGGCGACAGTGCAACCACTGCACCACCATGCCAACCCTAACCCTAACCCTAACCCTAACCCACGCGGACACGGGGAGAACAAGCAAGCTCTACACAGAAAGGCCCCTGCTGTGAGGCGACAGTGCAACCACTGCACCACCATGCCAACCCTAACCCTAACCCTAACCCTAACCCACGCGGACACGGGGAGAACAAGCAAGCTCTACACAGAAAGGCCCCTGCTGTGAGGCGACCATCATGCCCACAATTTAAAGTCACACAGGAAAATGAAAACCTGCCTGTCCACCCAATTAGGATCCAAGCAGTACAGCTCTGCAGGGCCATTTATTCCAGCCCAAACCAGAGGGCCAATGAGTAAAACACACTCAGACAACGCGTCCAAACACCCATCACTTATGATTCATTAATGCGTCCAAACACCCATCACTTATGATTCATTAATGCGTCCAAACACCCATCACTTATGATTCATTAATGCATCCAAACACCCATCACTTATGATTCATTAATTAATTCTATAAGTCTATCTTTATTAATGTCCATTCTAACCTTTATGACTTATTTATAGTTTTTGTATATTATTTTCATAATTCCTTTTTAGCACTGTAAACTTTTATTTGAATTATAAAGCTTTTTACTTTTACGATACTGTTACGATTTATTTTGTCCTATGTATATGCTTTGAAATATAATGAATTATAAAGATCCCGGGAGAATTATGCAAAGCACATCCTCTTGCCATTGACCTATTACTGTTATATCTTATCACGATATTGGTTTACCTTTCATGCAAGACAAATTCTCCTCATGCGCAAAATAGTCACCCCTACATAACATTTTCATGTAAAACCCTCTCACAATTCATAACAGAATTTCCAAAACTATTTATTCAGCAGGATAGTTTGTTGTGTGCATGAATCACCCTATCACCCTACCTGCTCGGTAGGAAACAAGGTGTTGATGTACTCCACCGCGTTGAAGTCTGCTCTATCCAACGGACCCTGACTGGGAAAAACCTAAAACATATATTTTGGTTAAATGTGCACACTATAAACAGCATATGGTATGGCAATACTCGGTAACCTGCAGCAGCGTATACAACAGACATATACTGTACATTGCTTAGCCCTGTTCAAGAGCTAAACAACACATTTACGAACTGGTACCAGGTCGGGCCTTATATTATTTGGCAGACAACTCCCTACATGTACCGCTTCAAGGAATTTATTTGAAAACTTGGCGTGCGACCACATTTAATGCGTCGCGAATATAAATGGGCGTCAATGATCAGCTGCTCAAGTTACAATGGTGCAACAGCAGGTAGCCGGCTGCGACATTACAGCACACTACGCAGCAAAGCATTAAATAAGCAACTACAACACATCGTGGATCTCCAAAATGTTTGACCCCAGCCTGCCAGTGTAGCTACTTATTGATCACATCGGGGAGGTTCATTTTTTCGCACAAACGATGGTTGAGAATTCAGTCAAGTTGACCTGCCTACGCTAGCGAGCTAACGTTATCTACCAGAAAGGGTTAGGGGTTAGGGTTAGGGTTATGTTTTAATGTGTGCACCCTCACTCCTACCTGCTCTATGGCTAACTGAACCTCAGGTGTGAGATGCAGGATTGCCTCCAGATCATCGGCGAATACCAGTTCTTCGTCTTCCATCGCTGACATGTTAACAATAGCCGCTCCTAGACAGGCTGGCAGAAGCTCACAACGGCTAACTTCCTCAAACACGGGGCTTCTGGGATACTGGAGGTCCAAGGGATGTTCCAGGCTAGACGTAATTTTTTTTATTTCGAAAGGCGATGCTTTCTAGGATGACTGGCTGCGCGTGTGCACTAAAATTATAGCACAGCGTGCATTTCATATCAAAGAGATTCATGTGAATACAATGTGTGACTACGCCTGTTACCAGAATATTATTCTTATTAAAGCTTCTGCGAGCTTTAAACTATACACATAGTTTCATGAACATCTCGTGAAAACAATTTAATAGATTAAACCATTTAATGTTGCAGTGGAAGAATAATTATTTAAAAAAACATGCAAATTGCCAAGGCATGTGGACAATGTTTTTTTATTCTCAGTATTTGCACAAAAACACATTTGAAATAGAGCACAGCTGATGATTTAGTTGGTGATACACAGCCACTGATACACACTTTGCTTCTCATTAGAAACCTATACAGAATAGGTCACATCTCAACAACTTTCCTGTGCACCCACAGTAGTGCTGTGACCAATTTTTTTGATCAATGAATGTGTGTGTGTGTGTGTGTGTGTGTGTGTGTGTGTGTGTGTGTGTTGGGGGGTGGGATTCTCCCAGTAAAATAACCTGATTGCAACTCCAGAAACTTAATTGGGACTGGTCTCACACAAAATCAGAGCCGACTACTTTTTACATTTTTTATTTTTGCATATTTTTTCTTGTTTCATATTCTTTCAGATTTCACCTATACGTTCACACTTGTTAGGAATATAGGCATTTTTAAATAATCCCACTCCAAACTTTCTATGTAATGCAATGTAATCTACTGAAAAAGGTGAAATTTTGAATAAGAATTGTTTTCATTTTAAAGTTGGTATCTGCTGGTATAGGCTACATGAGCATTTCATTTTAAAGTTGGTATCTGCTGGGATAGGCTGCATTGCCTTATTGGCATATAAAATTGGTCACTTTCTGGTATTTGCTTGCCTTGCTTGTGTAGCGGTGTTAAGAAATTAATTCCTGCTTTTAGTAACTTTTACCAACATTGTACTATCAGCTTTATGTAAATAGTAAGTTTGCGGGAGACCTCTACTGGTTAAACATGGTTAAACTGTGTCTGTGCCATAGCTCTGTAAGTAGCTGTGTGCACTATTAGTTGGCTACTATGTGGTTTTTATCTTCAGCATACGCCATTATACGATCTACAAGAAGAGGCGGGTCACACAAGTTTGAGTTCCGTTCATAAAACTAATCTATGCTAAGCAAGTTCGACAGCTAGTGACAGGTGCTTGATGTATACATATGTCTCTGTTTTTGTATACATCTGTGGAAACACAAATCTTTTGCTCGGTACTGGTGCCCCCTCTTGGCCAAATTAATTATTGTCAATTGTACTTCATTGTATTTTTGGAAGATTCCATGTTTATACCTACATTGTAATCATAAAATATACAATTGTATATATTTGTATACTACAGAAACCATTCATTGCTAATAAAATAAAAGGAATTATTGCTTTTTATTATTATTAGTTTCCTTTACAGCTTGTCAGAGAATTTCCCTTCAATCTTGTGGGTTTGTGAACTTCTTGCAAAGTATCCCATTATGGTTCTAGTTTCGTACAAAGTACAAACTGAGAGTCTTTCAAACAGCAAGGAAGTTTTCCTTTTACGAGCTTTATTACTGCAGCAACAAACAAGGAGAGATGTATCACATACAGCGACGTAGCATACACTCTAACAAAAGAATACAGCCCTCCTGTATTTATATTCTTCTTAATGCAGCAAAAACCATCCAATCATAAGTGAATAATGTCTCAATACTCCTCCATTCCTTTATCTACAGAATGTGCTTTTTGCAACATTGTGTTTACTGCACAGGCATCGTGACTCAAAACCCAGTTACTGTCCTTTAGTTTCACATGCATAAGCCTTCAGGCCTCCCTTTATGACTAACAGGCCTTCAATCTCCTTTCACCAGACCTCCCTTTATGACTAACAGGCCTTCAATCTCCTTTCACCAGACCTCCCTTTATGACTAACAGGCCTTCAATCTCCTTTCACCAGGCCTCCCTTTATGACTAACAGGCTTTCAATCTCCTCTCACCTGGGCTGCATTCCAATCCCATATTTTTACTGCTTGCATCTTTTCCTCGGTCCTTTCCTCGCTCATTAGCTTCACCCAGTGGAGGCCATAAGGAAAGGATCCAAGGATCACATACGAGGACGCAGCAACTGAGGCAACATGAATTAAGCAAATGGAACGTCCTTGCTCAGTCAAGCGTCAGCTGAAGCGACGTCAATTACTAATGACGTGTTGCACAGCTGTATCACCTGTCAAAAAAAACAAAAAAAACCCGTATCAGCTGTCAGTGGCCTTTAATGCTAACGGATTGTTCTGTAGCCTATCGTATTTTTATCTCTGAGCTTGTTTTTGCATGCAACATGGTATAAACTATTGTTTTATTTGAGTTTTATTTTATTTTTCTCCCATGCAATTTGACAGATGTGAAAATGACATGTGAAATAAGAATATTGTCTCTCAATTACAGATGTTTCTGTTTGACGTACAGTGTCCCATTAACACATCCACAACAAACGGCTATTTATCACTGTGTGAGTAAAGATCGCACGAAGCATAATTGTAATTGTAAGTAGGCTACGCCTATATTCCACACGCTCAATGGCCAATTCATCAATGGACTCGAATGCATGTTTGTTCGTTAAAATTGGAGCACATTACAAATGACACTTCCAGCCAATAACCGAGCTGATGCCGTTTAATTAATTAATCAAGCATGTATGATCTGATGGTATATAAGCGACAGATACTGATTTCAAAACTTAGATCGGCGATTTCAATAGGCTAGTATACTGGTCTGCTACTGTACGCAATCAACATTTCCGCAATGAACCTAGCGTTCGCCATAAACGCATGGCACCGGCTTCAGCGGGAACGGTGGCGTTGCCAGTTCAGGGGATCGCGACGGCTTCGCTCCGTCCTGTTCCTAAGTGAGGTAAGAATCACGTATTCTCAACAGTAGTCATAAGACAGTGCTCTTGATCAAACATGGACATTGATAAGCATGAAGCACTTTTAACAGTGGGTGGAGTAGAATTCACCTGGATAAATATACAGCAAAGTTATGTCATGCACACATAGTAATTGCATGTTCTATAATACCACACATTTACCTGCATGTAGGACTACAAACTATACATTTGGCTACTGTGGTTTGGTGTTAATCAATCAACTTGTGTGAACTGTAGGCTGCATGTACACACTTCATGTTTTTCATTTCATTCTTTTTTAGGTCGACGATCCAACAGCTGGGCATTATGCCCAAGAAAATGCCACTGTGCCAGTGCTCCAGCTTTACTTTAATGGGGACCAGAACCTCATGGTAGACTACCGTCTGAGCCATGGCTCCATGGAAGCATTGATAATGCTACTGCCGCATGGGGGAGCGTTGTCTGGGCACACCACTTAAGGGTCCAGGAGGTGCCTGCTCTTCAAGGCTTTGGAGGTGGACCACACCTTTGTACCCACGGTCATCACCGCATGTGCCATGCTCCATAACATCTGCCTGACAAAGGGGGACATCCTTGAGGTTGTCGAGGATGTTGGTGATATTGGTGTGGCTCCACCACATCCAGTGAGGGGGGGAACAAAGCGGACATGGCCGGCGAAACCAACTGGCGGGGCAACCGTCTGCTCCAAATATGTGTCCAGTAGCACTGAATGAACATGATTATATGTAATTTGGCAATTGTTTGAAATATTATTTATACAGGAGTGCTTTTTGTTAGTGTCTCCGTTTCTTGTTATGTTTGTATATTCTCCCTGCAGCCCCTCTTTCTGTCCAGTGTTAATCCACATTTTATTTGTTATGTTAGTGTTAATAAAATCACTTATGGATACTAACATATCAGTTTCATACATCTTTTCTGTGCCACATTTTCATTACCTTTATTTATTTCAAAACACACTATAAGCATACCACTTTGACACCAATGTATGTCAACCACCTGTCGGGGAAGTGAGGATTCTGTAAAAAAATTACTGCAAATCATTCATTAATGAATGTAGGCTGACTACTTAGAATTTACAAAAAGGAAGACATTCACTTGAAGTTACCAGTAAAGAGCGAGAGACCGATAAGCCAGAAATTGTAAGGATCTGTGTACTACTTGTTATTTGTATCTTTATTTTGAATGTATTGTTTATTCTTAGTTTGTATTCTGGCTTGTTATTTTCCGGTTTTTCCTAGTTGTCCTTTGTCTGCTTGTTTACTTCTGATCTGTCACTCCCTGTTTACGTCTCTGTACCATTCGGGTGATCTCATTGGTGTTCGGGTTACCTCTTGCTTCGCACCTATCTCTGTGCACTTAAATTTACTAATTATCACTAACATATTAGAGCGCACATTTTCATGCTGTTCTGTCCTTGCTAATCATTCTCAGCTGCATCTGATCTTCTCTCCCTGTCATCTTACTCTATGCACGATTTCCTGAAACTCCAGGTCATCTGTTATCGTGTGTATGTTTGGAATCCAGTCCGCGTTTTCCCTAGTTGTCTCTGTGATTGTTTAATTGTTTCCCAAATGTATTTCATTGTCTCGTTTGGAACCCAGCCCTTTCACACACCTGATTCCCTTTGTGTCATTTGTACCTTGTGCATTTAAGCCCTGTGTTACTTCCAGTCTGTGTCAGAACGTCGTATTACTTTTCCTGTGCCTGCTACCTGTTTTAAGCCAGAGATCTGTTTTTGCTTCAGGAGATACCCTTTGCCCGACAATTCTTTGGATTAGCCCTTATCTGCTCTGTTTGGTTTCCGGTTTTGATCACACCTGTTTGTCGACGATTCTCCTGCCTTGTTCCCTGGTACTGCCTGACCTTTTGGATTGCCCTTGATTGCCCCTTTGCCTGTCGTTCCTGTACCTCCCTGATATCTGATCTCCTGGTTTGACCCCTGCAAGTATCATTAAACTACGCCTTTTGCCTGATCCTGTGGTCCGCATCTGGGTCATTACCGCGACGTAACTGAGAACGTAACAGAAATAGCCTAGGTATTACCCTCCTGAAGCTTACACGATCAGCAAAATTGTTAGTATTTGTGTGTTTCTTTTCTCCCAAATAGTTTTGTGCTGCTGAAGGGGGCACTCAGATGAAAACTATATCTTAAAAGGTAAAAACACAAGTAAAAAACAAATTGACAAACACTTGTGAACTATTTACATTTTATTAAGCATTTTCTCAAACTCATTAGAGCTTTCCAGTGTGGCCTTGAATCGCTCCTCTTTTCTGGCAGCATCTTCCTTCAGGAACCGCAGAACAGCTCCCTCACCGGTCCTTCTCCTTTTGGGGGGTGGGGGACAGGCAGAGGGATATGGCCCATCATCATTCTCCAGTAGGAGGCTACTTGAGCCACGCTGTGCATCCTCTTCCTCCTCCTCCACACACGCCCGGCTACAAGTGACCGCCACAAATCCAGGAAGAGATGAGCCAGTGCCATCTGAGGTCTCATCAGCCACATGTGCCAGGTTTTCTGCAACACATGAGTCCATCAGGACAGGAGGATCAATAGATGGCCTCCCCCCGATGGCCTCATGCATTGCATTAAACCATGGCCATGTGGCTGCTGTGGCCTCTCCCCTGTCTGTTCCATCTCTGTAGCAGGGCATCTGAGTGCCTACAAGGAAAGATGCAAGGGTGAAGGTGAGCCGTGAGCCTATTGCACAGGCATAATTTTGTTTCAGTATGCAATAAAAACTACACATTTGCAAAGGAAAAACATCATAAATTGAACCTCACCTTATATTTTTGCTTGAGGTTGTCCCATTTCTTTGCAATTTGGGTGGGGCTCACCTGGCCCTGTAGGCCCATCTGCAGACGAATTTCACTGAGAAAAACAACACATGTTACCATACCATACCCAAGTGCCCTACAACAATTACTGCCATGCCATAACATGTTTATGTGTTATCCATTTACAGGGGCAGGCATGCCTCTTGCCATCACACTTACATTAGGGATATCAGAAGTTGTCATTTGCATACAATTAACTACTTCAACACAAGACATGAATCATGGTGCTGAGGAGTGATTCCGTCAACATTAATCTATGACATGTAGGAACACCAATATGGACAGTGACATGGTCCTGCAAGAACATAAAAAATGGCTTATTGCCAATGTTTCTGTGTAACATATTTTAGTTCTATGTGACATCACACATTATAGAATGTCACTAATGACTCACCCCCAAGCTTTCTTTGCTACATGCCTCTTCCCCGTAAACAGATGCTCATTCTCACACCTCAGCCGAATGAGGCTGAGGGTGCTCTCATCTGTCCCTGTAAATGACACAACAGACCTGCAAGTAAAAACCAGCTAGTAATGTCTGTGTATAGCCCTAAATCACAACGGCATGTGTCAAGGGGCTTCACAAGCCCATAATTCAGACATGACATATGTAAGTAGGCTACATGATGCAAAATAGTAGCCTATCCTAATAAGCTAGCCTAATGTGCATTTCATCAGTCAAAGACAGCAAATGCAATAACATAGACTGAAATTACATTATTTCTGTCATACAAGAGTGAGGAAAAATATATTTTAAACGCAAAGCAGCTGCGTGTTCATGTTTCAGTTGTTACACTGGAAATCGAGCAGCGACTGTCGAGCCTATTTCAGTTAGCCTACTTGCCGGGATGCATTCAACAGTGTGAACATAGGCTAAACGTAACATAGCCTATTGCATAGCGTACAATATAAAATTGTATACAGTTTTGAAAGGACATGGGTTAATTGAAGCTTGCATTTCCTATGCAGTAACGTTAGCTAACAAACTATATGGGACAGAAACATGTCCTAAATGTTACGCTTACACGCTGAACTACAATATTTGTTGTCTCTTTTTTCATGAATAAACTTGCCTTTCGTTTGTCCGAAAGAACGAGTGACATTATAAATGAAAGCGCTTTATAAATTAAATAGAAAGGAACGATAAGCACTTACATTTGTGTACGAGTGGTCCCGCTATGTTTTCAACTGTGGCAGATGTGATGAAACACGTCACGCGTTCTGAGTAAAGACTTCCGCAAAGGCTGCACTCGTGTTTCCTCACTGAAGGATTCCCCGGGAGCTTCCTCTTTCCCCACTCCTCGCTCCTTGGTGGAGCATTTAGCATTTTGGAATGTCCTTAAAGATGGCGGACCTCGATCGATTTCCGGGTCAGACGAGGACCAAGGAGAGAGGACGGCTAAAAAATGCGATTGGAATGCAGCCCAGGCCTCCCTTTATAGCCCGGCAGATATGTGCAATATGTGAATGAATTGTGCATTTGATGATACAAACATGAGCTTTGGCACACTGTTAGAGCATACCCAAAGGAAGATTTTTGGAACCAGGGCCATCGCATATTTGTCCGATTCAACTGTTCAATCTCCTTTCACCAGGCCTCCCTTTATGACTAACAGGCCTTCAATCTCCTTTCACCAGGCCTCCCTTTATGACTAACAGGCCTTCAATCTCCTCTCACCAGGCCTCCCTTTATGACTAACAGGTTTGGTCTGATTGTGTCAAAACCTTCCAGCAAACATGGGATCATACCCATCACCTGAAGCTCAACCTCGACAAGACAGAGCTTTTTTACATGCCATACAAGACCTCCCCACTACATGACCTCTCCATCACCGTTGATGGGACCATGGTGGCTGCCTCCCACACTGCAAAAAACCTGGGGGTGGTTCTGGACGACCAGCTGGACTTCAAAGACCACATCAGGGTGACGGCACGGTCCTGCAGGTTTTTCCTGTACAACATCAGGAGAATTCGACCATACCTGACCACATACTCCACCCTGCTTCTTGTCCAGACTATGGTCACCTCACGCCTGGACTACTGCAACTCCCTTCTTGCAAGTCTGCCAGCCTGCGCCATCCTGCTTCTTCTTCAACTGATCCAAAATGCAGCTGCCCAGCTTGTGTTCAACCTCCCGAAATTTTCACATCACCCCCCTGCTGAGGTCACTCCACTGGCTTCCAGTCGTGGCCAGGATCAGGTTCAAAGTTCTGACCCTGGCCTACACTGCAGCCAAAAGGTCAGGCCCCTCCTACCTACAGGACTTGATCCAGCACTACGCTCCTGCTCGACCACTTCGCTCTGCTGGTGCAGGGCGACTTGCACTTCCCTCCCTCCGTGTTAACGGCGCTCGCTCATCCCGACTGCAGAGCTTCTCCACTCTAGCTCCCCAGTGGTGGAATTAACTCCCCACTCTGTTGCGTTCTGCTGAAACGCTGTCTGTTTTCCGTCGTGGTCTGAAAACACACTTTTTCAGACTCCACCTTGAATAACTACATGTATAAGGCCAATTATATAGTACGTTCTTTCTGTTTATTTTCTATTTGGTTTTGCTATTTCATAGCTTAGAATGTATAGCTGACTGTATTCTGTTGATTACTAGCGATAGCTCCTACGGTGTGAAAAAGTTGTGCTTTGTGGATTTGCTTTGTAGATTGTGTCTATGACCTTCAATATGCACTTATTGTACGTCGTTTTGGATAAAAGCGTCTGCCAAATAACTGTAATGTAACAAAGTGTAGGGAGGTGGAGCATTTGGCGGGGGATTGCCCCACTGGTCGTAAGTGCAATTTTGGTGGCGTCTCAACACATTAGTTTCGTGATTTCCCAGACTCCTTTGCGAGTAGGGCGAGGCTGGGCAGAGCTATGGTACTAGCGCAGAAAAAGGAGGAGATGGAGGAGGCCCGGAAGAAAGGGGGGGCTCAGGGGGGTGAGCAGGGAGAAGCTCAAGGGGGAGAGCAGGAGGGTAAGCAGGGAGAAGCTCAGGAGGGTAAGCAGGGAGAAGCTCAGGAGGGTGAGCAGGGAGAAGCTCAGGAGGGTGAGCAGGGAGGAGCTCAGGGGGGTAAACAGGAGGGTAAGCAGGGAGAAGCTCAGGAGGGTGAGCAGGTAGAAGCTCAAGGGGGAGAGCAGGAGGGTGAGCAGGTAGAAGCTCAAGGGGGAGAGCAGGAGGGTAAGCAGGGAGAAGCTCAGGAGGGTAAGCAGGGAGAAGCTCAGGAGGGTAAGCAGGGAAGAGCTCAGGAGGGTAAGCAGGGAGAAGCTCAGGAGGGTGAGCAGGGAGGAGCTCAGGGGGGTAAACAGGAGGGTAAGCAGGGAAGAGCTCAGGATGGTAAGCAGGGAGAAGCTCAGGAGGGTGAGCAGGTAGAAGCTCAAGGGGGAGAGCAGGAGGGTAAGCAGGGAGAAGCTCAGGAGGGTGAGCAGGGAGAAGCTCAGGAGGGTGAGCAGGTAGAAGCTCAGGAGGGTAAGCAGGTAGAAGCTCAAGGGGGAGAGCTCAGGAGGGTAAGCAGGGAGAAGCTCAGGAGGGTGAGCAGGTAGAAGCTCAAGGGGGAGAGCAGGAGGGTAAGCAGGGAGAAGCTCAGGAGGGTAAGCAGGGAGAAGCTCAGGAGGGTGAGCAGGTAGAAGCTCAAGGGGGAGAGCAGGAGGGTAAGCAGGGAGAAGCTCAGGAGGGTGAGCAGGGAGGAGCTCAGGGGGGTAAACAGGGAGGAGCTCAGGGGGGTAAACAGGGAGGAGCTCAGGGGGGTGAGGGCATCTATAGTCTATAGTTTTTTATGTGCAGGATAGAAGTGTTTCTATTGTGTAAGTTTGTAAACACTAAAATGTATTTCCTGTTTAAGATCAAGAAAAGTGTTTTTTGTAGTAATATTGTGATCTTAGAAATGTTAAGTGAATTATGTTTCGTGTGTATGCGTGTGAATATGTTCTGAAATGTTCATGTTCTGTATTTATGCAATGATTTAATAAAAGTTTCAAAAAAATAAATAAAACTGGTTCACCCAGGACGAGGCTGAGCCATTGCACTCCGGTTGTGCTGACCCCTGCGAATTTCCCAAATGTGGGAATATCGACAGCCTAATGTGGGAATATCGACAGCCTAATGTGGGAATATCGACAGCCTAATGTGGGAATATCGAGAGCCTAATGTGGGAATATCGACAGCCTAATCTGTGGTAGTGGGGCACTGTGTTCAGCCTAATCTGTGGTAGTGGGGCACTGTGTTCAGCCTAATCTCTGGTAGTGGGGCACTGTGTTCAGCCTAATCTGTGGTAGTGGGGCACTGTGTTCAGCCTAATCTGTGGTAGTGGGGCATTGTGTTCGCGCTTTCCGGTTGAAAAAAGCTTGATCTTTTAGCATTCGGCCGATCGAGTTAAACGTAGCCCTGTTTGATTTGGAGAGAAATGTTTCTGCAAGACAATACAATGTTTCAATGAGATGAAGGATTTAGTTCAATGTTGAACAACAAGAGCTCAAGCTACAAAGGAGCAAGGGAATAAGAGAGCAAGTTACAAGGAAGCAAAGACGCAAAAAAACAAGATCGCAAACTACAAGGGAGCAAGAGAACAAAATAGCAAGGGCGCAAAAAAACAAGAAATTTTTATCTGAATTTTTATTTGAGTTTTTATCTAAGTTTTTATCTAAATATTTTTTCAGATTTTTAAAAAAAAATGTATTCAAAATTTTTAAAATAATTTGACTATTGATTATTTTGACTCTGGTGCATCAAACCCTAACCCTAACTTCAACCCTAACTCTAACATTTTTTAATTTTCTTTAAATTTTTATTCTAAATTTTTTGAATAATTTGACTTTTGATTATTTTGACTTTGGCGAGTCAAACCCTAACCTTAACTCCAACCCTAACTTTAACAATTTTTAATATTTTTTCAGATTTTTATTCTGAATTTATTTTAGCATTTAAAAAAAAAGATTTATTCTCATTTTTTTTAGAAATTTATTTAATAATTTTTTTAGGGTAAGTGTTAAGGTTAGGGCTTTTTAAAATTATTTTTATTTTATTTTATTATTTTTTAATTTTTAAAAATGTTTTAATAATTTCTTTTTCAGATTTTTTATTTTGTTATTTTACTGTTTATTTTTTAAAATAATTTGACTTTTGATTATTTTGACTTTGGCGAGTCAAACCCTAACCTTAATTCCAACCTTAACTATTTTCAGATTTTTATTTAGAACTTTTATTTAGAATTTTTATTTAGAATTTTTATTTAGAATTTTTATCCGAATTCTTTCAGAATTTTTTTTCGGAATTGTTTTCAGAACCCTTGTTCTACAAAGTGTTTCATATTACGTTTTATGATAATATGTGGTTTGGTTTTGGGAATTCTTTTGTTTCTAGCCGTGGCAACAACACAGTGATGTCATTTGCGAAAACCGCAGCAGATGATACATTTGTGAGGATAAAATCAATCAGAGATGATTTTTCAGGAGATTTCAGATTCGGTCTAGTAGGGCTATCAACAATCTGGAAAAGATTTAGGGAGTCACAATACGCCTTGAAGTCATCAGACTCTGGTTGTAACCAATTCCAATGAAAATCTCCAATCATGACTATTTTGTTAAAATGTAATCCAGATAGAAAATGCATTAAAGAGGGTAGAGCATCACTGACAGCCGAGGGGGTCCTGTAGCAACCAACAACAGTAATATGCAGAGATGTAAATATTTCAAGGTCAAGAGCCAACAATTCAAATAGCTTCCTCACAGATTTGGAGAGTAGCACATTCACGTGAAACCTTCTTTTTGTGAATATTGCAATACCCCCACCCCTCTTTGGTCGATCAGTCCTATATATATTATACCCATCAATAATAATGTCCTTGTCCTGTATAGATTTGCTTAGCCACGATTCAGATAAAACAATTACATCTGCATCAGTTGAGTGTGCCCAAATACGAACCATATCTATTTTACCAATTAAGCTGCGTACATTCAAATGCATAAAACCCAAACCAGACCTTGATTTAAAATCAGCAGGGGTATTAAAACTAGTGACAGTATCTGGGCCTGGAGCAGGGGTATTAAAACTAGTGACAGTATCTGGGCCTGGAGCAGGGGTATTAAAACTAGTGACAGTATCCGGGCCTGGAGCAGGGGTATTAAAACTTGTGACAGTATCCGGGCCTGGAGCAGGGGTATTAAAACTAGTGACAGTATCCGGGCCTGGAGCAGGGGTATTAAAACTAGTGACAGTATCCGGGCCTGGAGCAGGGGTATTAAAACTAGTGATAGTATCCGGGCCTGGAGCAGGGGTATTAAAACTAGTGGCAGTATCCGGGCCTGGAGCAGGGGTATTAAAACTAGTGACAGTATCCGGGCCTGGAGCAGGGGTATTAAAACTAGTGACAGTATCCGGGCCTGGAGCAGGGGTATTAAAACTAGTGACAGTATCCGGGCCTGGAGCAGGGGTATTAAAACTAGTGATAGTATCCGGGCCTGGAGCAGGGGTATTAAAACTAGTGACAGTATCCGGGCCTGGAGCAGGAGTATTAAAACTAGTGACAGTATCCGGGCCTGGAGCAGGGGTATTAAAACTAGTGATAGTATCCGGGCCTGGAGCAGGGGTATTAAAACTTGTGACAGTATCCGGGCCTGGAGCAGGGGTATTAAAACTAGTGACAGTATCCGGGCCTGGAGCAGGGGTATTAAAACTAGTGACAGTATCCGGGCCTGGAGCAGGGGTATTAAAACTAGTGATAGTATCCGGGCCTGGAGCAGGGGTATTAAAACTAGTGACAGTATCCGGGCCTGGAGCAGGGGTATTAAAACTAGTGACAGTATCCGGGCCTGGAGCAGGGGTATTAAAACTAGTGACAGTATCCGGGCCTGGAGCAGGGGTATTAAAACTAGTGACAGTATCCGGGCCTGGAGCAGGGGTATTAAAACTAGTGACAGTATCCGGGCCTGGAGCAGGGGTATTAAAACTAGTGACAGTATCCGGGCCTGGAGCAGGGGTATTAAAACTAGTGACAGTATCCGGGCCTGGAGCAGGGGTATTAAAACTAGTGACAGTATTCGGGCCTGGGTTGAGTTGCACATTCCCCGAGATCAGCAGCAACAGAACAATTATACACCTCTGCTTCAGTGGTTTAATGATGGGCTCTTTCTTATTAACAACTATAATAAAATCACAAACAGCTTATGGAAATGGTGAAGTCGTCTTGAAGAGCCATGACGCTGAGTAACCGGGCCAAGTCCATCATCACAGAGCAAGAGGAGAACAGAAGCAGGGGCTTTGTACAGGGGAGATATTGTTGCCCTGTATAGGGGAGATATTGTTGCCCTGTATAGAGGAGATATTGTAGCCCTGTATAGGGGAGATATTGTTGCCCTGTATAGGGGAGATATTGTTGCCCTGTATAGGGGATATATTGTTGCCCTGTATAGGGGAGATATTGTTGCCCTGTATAGAGGAGATATTGTTGCCCTGTATAGGGGAGATATTGTTGCCCTGTATAGGGGAGATAGCCCTGTATAGGGGAGATATTGTTGCCCTGTATAGGGGAGATATTGTAGCTCTGTAAAGAGGCAGATATTGTAGCTCTGTATAGGGGAGATATTGTAGCCCTGTATAGGGGAGATATTGTTGCCCTGTATAGGGGAGATATTGTAGCTCTGTAAAGAGGCAGATATTGTAGCTCTGTATAGGGGAGATATTGTAGCTCTGTATAGGGGAGATATTGTAGCTCTGTATAGGGGAGATATTGTAGCTCTGTAAAGAGGCAGATATTGTAGCCCTGTATAAGGGAGATATTGTAGCCCTGTATAGGGGAGATATTGTGGCCCTGTATAGAGGAGATATTGTTGCCCTGTATAGAGGAGATATTGTTGCCCTGTATAGGTGAGATATTGTTGCCCGGTCAAGGGGGCAGATATTGTGATCATCTGTTTTGATGAGAAAATTAAATGGTGTATATAATGATGTAATGTATAAAGCAAAAAATAAACTGCTGCCTGGTAACATACAAAGACTGTTCGCGGAGAGAGAGGGTGGTTATAACTTAAGAGGGGAATTAAATATGAAACAGCATTATGCTCGGACTAATGTTAAAAGTATGTGTATTTCGATTTGTGGTGTGGTGTTGTGGAATGGTCTCGAGGAAAAAATTAAACAGAGTGTAAATGTATTACAATTTAAAAAGATGTACAAAAAACATATTTTTACAAGGTACAGGAGCGAAGAAAAAGAATGTGCCACTTGGTGATGGTAAAAAGTGTGTTTGTTTCTTGATATCACGACTGATATCTGAGATTGTAAATCTACAAGACTGTATTGTACTATAATTTGGAATGGTAATTAAGTAAGTTAAAATTGGAATAGGACTAGATAAGCATATGCTTCTTCCTATTCCATTTCGGACAAAAGAAATAATAATAATAATAATGTGAATCATTGTATAGGTATAGCCGTATGATTAATGAGTTTTACATGCTGGTTTTTTTTTTTTCTGTTAAATTATTTAGTTTGTAGACATTATCTCAATTCTTAATTTTTATTTTATTTTAATCTTTATTAAATTGTTTGTTCGAAATAAATAAATAAATAAATGTGGACCTCCAGGGGGCAGTAGTTCCTGTTGGGGACCAGTCCTTAGTTAACATAAACTGAGTCACAGCAGTGTGTTGGTTGAATCACTGTACACAAATGGATAGAGTATGAATATGGCCGCCATCTTTGTTTCTCCGTTGTTCCGCCGTTCGCTCTGCTGCATCCCCGTATCTGTGGCTTTCTGCCCTCTAGTGGTAAAACAGCGGTACTGCCATTTAGGGGGCGCCACAAACTTATAAAAAGCAGAAAGTGGTTTACTCTGGATGTGCTGTAAACCAGTCTTGTACAACCAACACATGGTGGAAAGTGACACTGTCCCAGACAAGGACAAACATCACCGGAGCATTTGGCTCAACTCCTTGAAATGTTTTGTTACATTTTTTGGAGGAAACAATATAACAAAAATAAGGAAAAGAGGAATGTATTGAGCTCCACCATCATGTGAAAATGGGATCTAGCCCGGCTTGCTATCCTCACAGGCATGGCACTCTCTCCAGTGTTCTAGCCCAGGTGTGTGTAATCACTTCATTTAATCACCTGCCTCTTCCTAGCAGGAGAGACCACACCCCTTTCACACAAGTCACACGAACCAGCCAAGATTCAGTTAGAGATATGATTTTAATACTGCGTATTCTACTCACCATATTATTTTAAGTATTATATCTCCAAAGCTCGCTCGCTCGCTCGCTACACTGAATGTCATGCAAACCAAACTTCTGCTTGATTTTGGCTGAGTGTTCAAATCCATTCCCCTGATGTGCAGCAGATCCAGGTTCAAACCTACAGAAAAACCATTTCTTTGAGAGAAACCAAACATACCTTCTCAATAGACAAGTAGTGACTTTTCTAAATGTATGGAATGTGGTTACAGTCCAGTTACAGAAGCAGTACTTTATAACTTGTTCTGTTTCTTATACTGGATTTAATTTACACGACTGTAGATGAACATCATTGCTTCAACTGTGTAGATTCTAGCTCCATCCTGATCTACTCATATTGAGCCCAAGCATAATCCCATACAGAATATGAAATAAGTGCTACTATGTCACAGTTCAATACATCACACAATAGAAAATCATAACAGCAAAACATTCAATATTTTTATAACTCAGGTTTAATCAGTGAAGATCATTGTGTGTAAATACAGAAAATTACAGCAACAGGTTCAAACTAAATAAACATGACACAATAAATCAGGAAACTGAATCCATTAATGTTTAGAGTACTGAAAGGAAATAAGTGCACTGCAGTGATTAGTCTGAATTCTCCCCGTCAGCTGCATTTGCACACAGAAATTAACACTTTGGAGGGGGGGGGGGGGGGGGAGCAGGTATGAGTGTTTGGTTCATATTGTGCTTGACAGAGTATGACAATGTCTGTGTGTGCGCGTATGTATGCGAGTGTGAACGTGTGTTTGTGTGTGTGAGTGTGTGTGTGCGCGTACGTATGTGAGTGTGAATGTGTGTGAGTGCGTGTGTGGGAATATGTAAATTTGTGCATGTGAGTTTGTGTGTGAGTGAGTGAGAGAGAGAGAACGAGAGAGAGAGAGAGAGAGATGTATGTTAGTGCGTGTGTGTGTGAGAAGGTATGTACGTTAGTGCATGTGTGTGTGTGTGTGTGTGTGAGAGAATATGTACATTTGTGCATGTGAGTTTGTGTGTGTGTGTGTATGTGACTCTACTCCAGTTGGCAGAGGGACACTGAGGAGTCGCACACCCCAAATCCATCACAGAGGGGTGTGTGTTCAGTGAAGTGTGTGAGTGTGTGAGTGAGAGTATGTACGTTAGTGCATGTGTGTGTGTGTGTGTGTGTGTGACTCTACTCCAGTTGGCAGAGGGACACTGAGGAGTTGATCACTGTAAATCCAGCACAGAGGGGTGTGTTTTCAGTGAAGTGTGTGTGGAACGTGTGCAGGAGGGTCAGTGTGTCAGAGTCAGAGACGCTGTAGAAGGACAGAGTGCCGGCCGGACGGTCCACACACACTCCTATCTTGTACACACACACTCCTTCACCATCAGCACGTCCTCCTGCTCTGCGGTAGGGGGAGGGGGGGGCAGGTATGGGTGTTTGGTTTTTATTGTGCCAGACAAAGTAACGGTGACCAAAACACCACAGACTCCAGGAGGTTTTATTGTATCCAAACTCACAGTCTTTAGTCTGTCCTCTCTTCCCTCCTTTATATGTCACTGCTAGATGAACCCGTCCCCCATCAGACACATTGAACTCAGCCTCCCAGTAACAGCGCTCACACACACTCTCTCTGCACACAACCTGGCGCACAGACTCAAATCTCTCTGGATGATCAGGATATGGCTCCTCTCTCCCCGGTGTGTGTGTCACCTTCCTGTTCCCCTCAGACAGAGACAGCTCTCTGTGCGCTGTGTTTGGATCCAGTGTGAACTCACAGCCGTCTGCACACCAGAGACATTAATGAGATTACATTACATTACATTACAGTTATTTGGCAGACGCTTTTATCCAAAGCGACATACAATTAGTGCATATTGAAGGTCTTAGACACAATCTACAAAGCAAATCCAACAATTCATTATCATTATTAATATTCACCTCATTATGTGTGTGACAGAGAAAGAGCTGTGATAGTACCTGTGTGTGTTTGTGTACATGTGTGTTTCTCTGTGTGTGTGTTTATGTGTGTGACAGAGAAAGAGCTGTGATAGTACCTGTGTGTGTTTGTGTACATGTGTGTTTCTCTGTGTGTGTGTTTATGTGTGTGAGAGAGAAAGAGCTGTGATAGTACCTGTGTGTGTTTGTGTACATGTGTGTTTCTCTGTGTGTGTGTTTATGTGTGTGAGAGAGAAAGAGCTGTGATAGTACCTGTGTGTGTTTGTGTACATGTGTGTTCCTCTGTGTGTGTGTTTATGTGTGTGACAGAGAAAGAGCTGTGATAGTACCTGTGTGTGTTTATGTAAATGTGTGTTTATGTGTGTTATGTTACATTTTTGTAAAGTCTCTATGACACACACATGCGCACACACACACACACACACACACACACAAGCACACACGAACACACGAACACACACATACACACACAGCAGAGTGTGTATCTATGGAAAGTGTTCTGTGTTGATACACACTCACATTTCCTGGGTCCTGGTTTGGTCCTGTTCTCTGCTCCATGGTCCACACTGTAAGAACAGAGAGAGAGAGAGAGAGAGAGAGATCAAGCGTACGTGAGAGAGGGAGAGAGACTGTGTGTGTGTGCGTGCATGGGTTTGTGTGGAAACTCTCTGTACTTACAGCAGTGTGTGTGTGTGTGTGTGTGTGTGTGAGGTGCAGTGTGGAAACTCTCTGTACTTACAGCAGTGTGAGTGTGTGTGTGTGTGTGTGTGTGTGTGTGGTGCAGTGTGGAAACTCTCTGTACTTACAGCAGTGTGAGTGTGTCCAGTTTAGCAGCAGACAGCGCTCTCACTCCTGAGTCTCCTGGGTGATTGTATCTCAGGTCCAGCTCTCTCAGGTGTGAGGGGTTTGAACACAGAGCTGAAGCCAGAGAATCACAGCCTGTCTGTGTGACTCTACAGCCTGACAGCCTGCAGAGAGAAGGACACACACACACCTTACAGCACATTAGTATAAACTAACAGGGCTGTGTGTGTCAAACACAGTGTGTTACACACCTTACAGCACATTAATATAAACTAACAGAGCTGTGTGTGTCAAACACATAGCAGTGTGTAACACAACTTACAGCACATTAATATAAACTAACAGTGCTGTGTGTGTCAAATACATAGCAGTGTGTTACACACCTTACAGCACATTAATATAAACTAACAGGGCTGTGTGTGTCAAACACATAGCAGCGTGTTACACACCTTACAGCACATTAATATAAACTAACAGTGCTGTGTGTGTCAAATACATAGCAGTGTGTTACACACCTTACAGCACATTAATATAAACTAACAGGGCTGTGTGTGTCAAACACATAGCAGCGTGTTACACACCTTACAGCACATTAATATAAACTAACAGAGCTGTGTGTGTCAAACACATAGCAGTGTGTTACACACCTTACAGCACATTAGTATAAACTAACAGAGCTGTGTGTGTCAAACACATAGCAGTGTGTTACACAACTTAAAGCACATTAATATAAACTAACAGTGCTGTGTGTGTCAAATACATAGCAGTGTGTTACACACCTTACAGCACATTAATATAAACTAACAGAGCTGTGTGTGTCAAACACAGCGTGTTACACACCTTACAGCACATGAATATAAACTAACAGAGCTGTGTTTGTCAAACACATAGCAGTGTGTTACACACCTTACAGCACATTAATATAAACTAAGAGTGCTGTGTGTGTCAAATACATTGCAGTGTGTTACACACCTTACAGCACATTAATATAAACTAACAGTGCTGTGTGTGTCAAATACATAGCAGTGTGTTACACACCTTACAGCACATTCATATAAACTAACAGGGATGTGTGTGTCAAACACATAGCAGTGTGTTACACACCTTACAGCCCATTAATATAAACTAACAGGGTTGTGTGTGTCAAACAAGTAGCAGTGTGTTACACACCTTACAGCACATTCATATAAACTAACAGGGATGTGTGTGTCAAACACATAGCAGTGTGTTACACACCTTACAGCAGATTAATATAAACTAACAGAGCTGTGTGTGTCAAACACATAGCAGTGTGTTACACACCTTACAGCACATTAATATAAACTACCAGAGCTGTGTGTGTCAAACACAGCGTGTTACACACCTTACAGCACATAAATATAAACTAACAGGGCTGTGTGTGTCAAATACATAGCAGTGTGTTACACACTTACAGCACATTAGTATAAACTAACAGGGCTGTGTGTGTCAAACACATAGTGTGTTACACACCTTACAGCACATTAATATAAACTAACAGTGCTGTGTGTGTCAAACACAGCGTGTTACACACCTTACAGCACATTAATATAAACTAACAGGGCTGTGTGTGTCAAATACATAGCAGTGTGTTACACACCTTACAGCACATTAGTATAAACTAACAGGGCTGTGTGTGTCAAACACAGCGTGTTACACACCTTACAGCACATAAATAAAACTAACAGGGCTGTGTGTGTCAAAAACATAGCAGTGTGTTACACACCTTACAGCACATTAATATAAACTACCAGAGCTGTGTGTGTCAAACACAGCGTGTTACACACCTTACAGCACATAAATATAAACTAACAGGGCTGTGTGTGTCAAAAACATAGCAGTGTGTTACACACCTTACAGCACATGAATATAAACTAACAGGGATGTGTGTGTCAAATACATAGTGTGTTACACACCTTACAGCACATTCATATAAACTAACAGGGATGTGTGTGTCAAACACATAGCAGTGTGTTACACACCTTACAGCCCATTAATATAAACGAACAGGGTTGTGTGTGTCAAACACATAGCAGTGTGTTACACACCTTACAGCACATTAATATAAACTAACAGAGCTGTGTGTGTCAAACACAGCGTGTTACACACCTTACAGCACATTAATATAAACTAACAGTGCTGTGTGTGTCAAATACATAGCAGTGTGTTACACACCTTACAGCACATTAATATAAACTACCAGAGCTGTGTGTGTCAAACACATAGTGTGTTACACACCTTACAGCACATTAATATAAACTAACAGGGATGTGTGTGTCAAATACATAGTGTGTTACACACCTTACAGCCCATTAATATAAACTAACAGGGTAGTGTGTGTCAAACAAGTAGCAGTGTGTTACACACCTTACAGCCCATTAATATAAACTAACAGGGTTGTGTGTGTCAAACAAGTAGCAGTGTGTTACACACCTTACAGCACATTCATATAAACTAACAGGGATGTGTGTGTCAAACACATAGCAGTGTGTTACACACCTTACAGCACATTAATATAAACTACCAGAGCTGTGTGTGTCAAACACAGCGTGTTACACACCTTACAGCACATAAATATAAACTAACAGGGCTGTGTGTGTCAAAAACATAGCAGTGTGTTACACACCTTACAGCACATGAATATAAACTAACAGGGATGTGTGTGTCAAATACATAGTGTGTTACACACCTTACAGCACATTCATATAAACTAACAGGGATGTGTGTGTCAAACACATAGCAGTGTGTTACACACCTTACAGCACATTCATATAAACTAACAGGGATGTGTGTGTCAAACACATAGCAGTGTGTTACACACCTTACAGCACATTAATATTAACTAACAGAGCTGTGTGTGTCAAACACAGCGTGTTACACACCTTACAGCACATTAATATAAACTAACAGGGATGTGTGTGTCAAATACATA
Source organism: Ilyophis sp. 1 JC-2022 (assembly GCA_022702515.1). Lineage (NCBI taxonomy): Eukaryota > Metazoa > Chordata > Actinopteri > Anguilliformes > Synaphobranchidae > Ilyophis > Ilyophis sp. 1 JC-2022. The sequence continues at coordinate 129,699,995 of CM040402.1, forward strand.
GTGTGTTACACACCTTACAGCACATTCATATAAATTAACAGGGATGTGTGTGTCAAACACATAGCAGTGTGTTACACACCTTACAGCCCATTAATATAAACTAACAGGGTTGTGTGTGTCAAACAAGTAGCAGTGTGTTACACACATTACAGCACATTAATATAAACTAACAGAGCTGTGTGTGTCAAACACAGCGTGTTACATACCTTACAGCACATTAATATAAACTAACAGAGCTGTGTTTGTCAAACACATAGCAGTGTGTTACACACCTTACAGCACATTAATATAAACTAACAGGGTTGTTTGTGTCAAACACGTAGCAGTGTGTTACACACCTTACAGCACATTAATATAAACTAACAGAGCTGTGTGTGTCAAACACATAGTGTGTTACACACCTTACAGCACATTCATATAAACTAACAGGGATGTGTGTGTCAAACACATAGCAGTGTGTTACACACCTTACAGCACATTAATATAAACTAACAGGGCTGTGTGTGTCAAACACATAGCAGTGTGTTACACACCTTACAGCACATTAATATAAACTACCAGAGCTGTGTGTGTCAAACACAGCGTGTTACACACCTTACAGCACATAAATATAAACTAACAGGGCTGTGTGTGTCAAAAACATAGCAGTGTGTTACACACCTTACAGCACATGAATATAAACTAACAGGGATGTGTGTGTCAAATACATAGTGTGTTACACACCTTACAGCACATTCATATAAACTAACAGGGATGTGTGTGTCAAACACATAGCAGTGTGTTACACACCTTACAGCCCATTAATATAAACTAACAGGGTTGTGTGTGTCAAACACATAGCAGTGTGTTACACACCTTACAGCACATTAATATAAACTAACAGAGCTGTGTGTGTCAAACACAGCATGTTACACACCTTACAGCACATTAATATAAACTAACAGAGCTGTGTGTGTCAAATACATAGCAGTGTGTTACACACCTTACAGCACATTAATATAAACTACCAGAGCTGTGTGTGTCAAACACATAGTGTGTTACACACCTTACAGCACATTAATATAAACTAACAGGGATGTGTGTGTCAAATACATAGTGTGTTACACACCTTACAGCACATTCATATAAATTAACAGGGATGTGTGTGTCAAACACATAGCAGTGTTTTACAAACCTTACAGCCCATTAATATAAACTAACAGGGTTGTGTGTGTCAAACAAGTAGCAGTGTGTTACACACCTTACAGCACATTAATATAAACTAACAGGGTTGTGTGTGTCAAACAAGTAGCAGTGTGTTACACACCTTACAGCACATTCATATAAACTAACAGGGATGTGTGTGTCAAACACATAGCAGTGTGTTACACACCTTACAGCACATTAATATTAACTAACAGAGCTGTGTGTGTCAAACACAGCGTGTTACACACCTTACAGCACATTAATATAAACTAACAGGGATGTGTGTGTCAAATACATAGTGTGTTACACACCTTACAGCACATTCATATAAATTAACAGGGATGTGTGTGTCAAACACATAGCAGTGTGTTACACACCTTACAGCCCATTAATATAAACTAACAGGGTTGTGTGTGTCAAACACATAGCAGTGTGTTACACACCTTACAGCACATTAATATAAACTAACAGAGCTGTGTTTGTCAAACACATAGCAGTGTGTTACACACCTTACAGCACATTAATATAAACTAACAGGGTTGTTTGTGTCAAACACGTAGCAGTGTGTTACACACCTTACAGCACATTAATATAAACTAACAGAGCTGTGTGTGTCAAACACAGAGTGTGTTACACACCTTACAGCACATTCATATAAACTAACAGGGATGTGTGTGTCAAACACATAGCAGTGTGTTACACACCTTACAGCACATTAATATAAACTAACAGAGCTGTGTGTGTCAAACACATAGTGTGTTACACACCTTACAGCACATTCATATAAACTAACAGGGATGTGTGTGTCAAACACGTAGCAGTGTTTTACACACCTTACAGCACATTAAAATAAACTAACAGTGCTGTGTATGTCAAATACATAGCAGTGTGTTACACACCTTACAGCACATTAATATAAACTAACAGTGCTGTGTGTGTCAAATACATAGCAGTGTGTTACACACCTTACAGCACATTAATATAAACTAACGGGGTTGTGTGTATCAAACACATAGCAGTGTGTTACACACCTTACAGCACATTAGTATAAACTAACAGAGCTGTGTGTGTCAAACACGTAGCAGTGTGTTACACACCTTACAGCACATTAATATAAACTAACAGAGCTGTGTGTGTCAAACACATAGCAGTGTGTTACACACCTTACAGCACATTAGTATAAACTAACAGTACTGTGTGTGTCAAACACATAGCAGTGTGTTACACACCTTACAGCACATTAATATAAACTAACAGTGCTGTGTGTGTCAAATACATAGCAGTGTGTTACACACCTTACAGCACATTAAAATAAACTAACAGTGCTGTGTGTGTCAAATACATAGCAGTGTGTTACACACCTTACAGCACATTAATATAAACTAACAGTGCTATGTGTGTCAAATACATAGCAGTGTGTTACACACCTTACAGCACATTAAAATAAACTAACAGTGCTGTGTGTGTCAAATACATAGCAGTGTGTTACACACCTTACAGCACATTAATATAAACTAACAGTGCTATGTGTGTCAAATACATAGCAGTGTGTTACACATCTTACAGCACATTAAAATAAACTAACAGTGCTGTGTGTGTCAAATACATAGCAGTGTGTTACACACCTTACAGCACATTAATATAAACTAACAGTGCTATGTGTGTCAAATACATAGCAGTGTGTTACACACCTTACAGCACATTAATATAAACTAACAGGGTTGTCTGTATAAAAACACATAGCAGTGTGTTACACACCTTACAGCACATTAGTATAAACTAACAAGGCTGTGTGTGTCAAACACATAGCAGTGTGTTACACACCTTACAGCACATTAATATAAACTAACAGTGCTGTGTCTGTCAAATACATAGCAGTGTGTTACACACCTTACAGCACATTAATATAAACTAACAGTGCTGTGTGTGTCAAATACATAGCAGTGTGTTACACACCTTACAGCACATTAATATAAACTAACGGGGTTGTGTGTATCAAACACATAGCAGTGTGTTACACACCTTACAGCACATTAATATAAACTAACAGAGCTGTGTGTGTCAAACACATAGTGTGTTACCCACCTTACAGCACATTAATATAAACTAACAGGGCTGTGTGTGTCAAACACGTAGCAGTGTGTTACACACCTTACAGCACACCTTACCTGAACAGTTTTTAAATCCTAATCATTATTTCACAACAGGTTCCTTTCATTTGAACAGGTTAACAATTTTTTATTTTCATTTTGAGGAATGTATAAACTGACTGATTTGATTTGATGTTTCTCAAGAAGATTTTATCTCCAATTGATGTCAAATTTAAATATTTAAATGGACCTTCAAATGTGCGTACGGTCTTAATCTACCAAGAGGTTGGACAGAAAGACTTTGTTTCTGTAAAGTATACAGAACTCCATTATTAATTTTCACATTCAAAACATAATTAACATTAGTGTTGTATTTAGTGACATTTGAGCCCTTTTTGACTGAAGGGGTTTGTGTTCCTACTCACCCCAGTCTCTGCAATTTACAGTGCGAGTCCTCCAGTCCAGCAGAGAGCGCTCTCACTCCTGAATCCTGCAGCTCATTGTCTCTGAGCTCCAAATCGCTCAGCTCTGAGTGAGGAGAACGCAGGACTGAGGCCAGAACATCACAGCAGCCCTTTGTGAGATTACACCAACCCAGCCTGTGGAGAGATTGCGCACACACACGCACACACACACACACACGCACACACACACACGCACACACACACACACACATGCACACACACACATGCACACACACACACACACACACACACACACAGTTATGGGATGTGTACACAAAAGCAGGGACGGGTTGTGTAAATTAGTTTCATAAAGTATTCTGACTAATCCACAAAAACACTGAGGCAATTACTTTGCTATATTAGCCAACAAACATAACTAAATAATAAGGGGGCAATTCAACTCAAGGTTGGGAGCCTACTGCAAAGATTTAATTTCTGAACCCTTTCCATCAGATGCTAATCTCAAACAGGACACATTCTGATTTGCAAACATATTTAATTCAATCTGAAAACAAACAGAAGTTATACTATGATCACTGTGGTGAACTTTACCTCATCAGACGTGTTTTTCGGTCTACAAACATCAGTACATTGTAAAAAACATAGAATCTTCATCACTATGAATAGATTTCATATAATTTACAAGAAAAACCCACGAAATACAAATTTTATCATGATAAACATTTATTTTCTTCTTAATATTGTAACCATCAAGTTACCAAATAGCCAAATTCAGTTTTAACTATAACAAATAAAAGTCTTAAATATGTAAGCTCCTCTCACTGAGCTGCACTTCACTTCAACTGGCAGTCAGTCTGGCACGATGTCTTAATGGAACTCCGGCACAAACTGAATTACACTGCAGCACCATCTACTGGCTGTATGAAAACACCACAACTAATCATTGCCACTGACTGTTACTGCAGGTAGATGGACACTCGGGCAGTGTCCAAATCAGAGCCCTATCTAATGCGCCCTGTATCCTGCGTACAGTGCACTGGGTCTGAATCAGAGCCCTATCTACTGCGCCCTGTCTCCTGCGTACAGCGCACTGTGTCCGAATCAGAGCCCTATCTACTGCGCCCTGTCTCCTGCGTACAGAGCACTGTGTCTGAATCAGAGCCCTATCTACTGCGCCCTGTCTCCTGCATACAGCGCACTGTGTCCGAATCAGAGCCCTATCTACTGTGCCCTGTCTCCTGCGTACAGTGCACTGTGCCCCAATCAGAGCCCTATCTACTGCGCCCTGTCTCCTGCGTACAGTGCACTGTGTCCGAATCAGAGCCCTATCTACTGTGCCCTGTCTCCTGCATACAGTGTACTGAGCCCCAATCAGAGCCCTATCTACTGCGCCCTGTCTCCTGCGTACAGAGCACTGTGTCCGAATCAGAGCCCTATCTACTGCGCCCTGTCTCCTGCGTACAGTGCACTGTGTCCGAATCAGAGCCCTATCTACTGCACCCTGTCTCCTGCGTACAGTGCACTGTGTCCGAATCAGAGCCCGATCTACTGCGCCCTGTCTCCTGCGTACAGTGCACTGTGTCTGAATCAGAACTTTATCTACTGTGCCCTGTCTCCTGCGTACAGTGCACTGTGCCCCAATCAGAGCCCTATTTACTGCGCCCTGTCTCCTGCGTACAGTGCACTGTGTCCGAATCAGAGCCCTATCTACTGCACCCTGTCTCCTGCATACAGCGCACTGTGTCCGAATCAGAGCCCTATCTACTGCGCCCTGTCTCCTGCGTACAGAGCACTGTGTCCGAATCAGAGCCCTATCTACTGCGCCCTGTCTCCTGCGTACAGCGCACTGTGTCCGAATCAGAGCCCTATCTACTGCGCCCTGTCTCCTGCGTACAGTGCACTGTGTCCGAATCAGAGCCCTATCTACTGCGCCCTGTCTCCTGCATACAGTGCACTGTGCCCCAATCAGAGCCCTATCTACTGCGCCCTGTCTCCTGCGTACAGAGCACTGTCTCCGAATCAGAGCCCTATCTACTGCGCCCTGTCTCCTGCGTAAAGTGCACTGTGTCCGAATCAGAGCCCTATCTACTGTGCCCTGTCTCCTGCGTACAGTGCACTGTGTCCGAATCAGAGCCCTATCTACTGCGACCTGTCTCCTGCGTACAGTGCACTGTGTCTGAATCAGAGCTTTATCTACTGTGCCCTGTCTCCTGCGTACAGTGCACTGTGCCCCAATCAGAGCCCTATCTACTGCGCCCTGTCTCCTGCGTACAGTGCACTGTGTCCGAATCAGAGCCCTATCTACTGCGCCCTGTCTCCTGCATACAGCGCACTGTGTCCGAAACAGAGCCCTATCTACTGCGCCCTGTCTCCTGCGTACAGAGCACTGTGTCCGAATCAGAGCCCTATCTACTGCGTCCTGTCTCCTGCGTACAGTGCACTGTGTCTGAATCAGAGCCCCTATCTACTGCGCACTGTTTCCTGCGTACAGCGCACTGGGTCTGAATCAGAGCCCTATATACTGCGCCCTGTCTCCTGCGTACAGCGCACTGTGTCCGAATCAGAGCCCTATCTACTGCACCCTGTCTCCTGCGTACAGCGCACTGTGTCCGAATCAGAGCCCTATCTACTGCGCCCTGTCTCCTGCGTACAGAGCACAGTGTCTGAATCAGAGCCCTATCTACTGCACCCTGTCTCCTGCGTACAGTGCACTGTGTCTGAATCAGAGCCCTATCTACTGCGCCCTGTCTCCTGCGTACAGAGCACTGTGTCTGAATCAGAGCCCTATCTACAGCGCCCTGTCTCCTGCGTACAGAGCACTGTGCCCGAATCAGAGCCCTATTGACTGCGCCCTGTCTCCTGCGTACAGCGCACTGTGTCTGAATCAGAGCCCTATCTACTGCGCCCTGTATCCTGCGTACAGTGCACTGTGTCTGAATCAGAGCCCTATCTACTGCGCCCTGTCTCCTGCGTACAGAGCACTGTGTCTGAATCAGAGTCCTATCTACTGCGCCCTGTATCCTGCGTACAGTGCACTGTGTCTGAATCAGAGCCCCTATCTACTGCGCCCTGTCTCCTGCTTACAGCGCACTGGGTCTGAATCAGAGCCCTATATACTGCACCCTGTCTCCTGCGTACAGCGCACTGTGTCCGAATCAGAGCCCTATCTACTGCGCCCTGTCTCCTGCGTACAGAGCACTGTGTCCGAATCAGAGCCCTATCTACTGCGCCCTGTCTCCTGCGTACAGTGCACTGTGTCTGAATCAGAGCCCTATATACTGCGCCCTGTCTCCTGCGTACAGCGCACTGTGTCCGAATCAGAGCCCTATCTACTGCGCCCTGTCTCCTGCGTACAGTGCAATGTGCCCCAATCAGAGCCCTATCTACTGTGCCCTGTCTCCTGCGTACAGTGCACTGTGCCCCAATCAGAGCCCTATCTACTGCACCCTGTCTCCTGCGTACAGTGCACTGTGTCCGAATCAGAGCCCTATCTACTGCGCCCTGTCTCCTGCGTACAGTGCACTGTTCCCCAATCAGAGCCCTATCTACTGCGCCCTGTCTCCTGCGTACAGAGCACTGTGTCCGAATCAGAGCCCTATCTACTGCGCCCAGCCTCCTGCGTACAGTGCACTGGGTCCGAATCAGAGCCCTATCTACAGCGCCCTGTCTCCTGCGTACAGTGCACTGTGTCCGAATCAGAGACCTATCTACTGCGCCCTGTCTCCTGCGTACAGTGCACTGTGTCTGAATCAGAGCCCCTATCTACTGCCCCCTGTCTCCTGCGTACAGCGCACTGGGTCTGAATCAGAGCCCTATATACTGCGCCCTGTCTCCTGCGTACAGCGCACTGTGTCCGAATCAGAGCCCTATCTACTGCGCCCTGTCTCCTGCGTACAGAGCACTGTGTCTGAATCAGAGCCCTATCTACTGCGCCCTGTCTCCTGCATACAGCGCACTGTGTCCGAATCAGAGCCCTATCTACTGCGCCCTGTCTCCTGCGTACAGTGCACTGTGTTTGAATCAGAGCCCTATATACTGCGCCCTGTCTCCTGCGTACAGCGCACTGTGTCCGAATCAGAGCCCTATCTACTGCGCCCTGTCTCCTGCGTACAGTGCAATGTGCCGCAATCAGAGCCCTATCTACTGTGCCCTGTCTCCTGCGTACAGTGCACTGTGTCCGAATCAGAGCCCTATCTACTGCGCCCTGTCTCCTGCGTACAGTGCACTGTGCCCCAGTCAGAGCCCTATCTACTGCGCCCTGTCTCCTGCGTACAGAGCACTGTGTCCGAATCAGAGCCCTATCTACTGCGCCCTGTCTCCTGCGTACAGTGCACTGTGTCCGAATCAGAGCCCTATCTACTGCGCCCTGTCTCCTGCGTACAGTGCACTGTGTCCGAATCAGAGCCCTATCTACTGCGTCCTGTCTCCTGCGTACAGTGCACTGTGTCTGAATCAGAGCCCCTATCTACTGCGCACTGTTTCCTGCGTACAGCGCACTGGGTCTGAATCAGAGCCCTATATACTGCGCCCTGTCTCCTGCGTACAGCGCACTGTGTCCGAATCAGAGCCCTATCTACTGCGCCCTGTCTCCTGCGTACAGAGCACTGTGTCTGAATCAGAGCCCTATCTACTGCGCCCTGTCTCCTGCGTACAGCGCACTGTGTCCGAATCAGAGCCCTATCTACTGCGCCCTGTCTCCTGCATACAGTGCACTGTGTCTGAATCAGATCCCTATATACTGCGCCCTGTCTCCTGCGTACAGCGCACTGTGTCCGAATCAGAGCCCTATCTACTGCGCCCTGTCTCCTGCGTACAGTGCAATGTGCCCCAATCAGAGCCCTATCTACTGTGCCCTGTCTCCTGCGTACAGTGCACTGTGCCCCAATCAGAGCCCTATCTACTGCGCCCTGTCTCCTGCATACAGTGCACTGTGCCCCAATCAGAGCCCTATCTATTGCGCCCTGTCTCCTGCGTACAGAGCACTGTGTCCGAATCAGAGCCCTATCTACTGCGCCCTGTCTCCTGCGTACAGTGCACTGTGTCTGAATCAGAGCTTTATCTACTGCGCCCTGTCTCCTGCGTACAGTGCACTGTGCCCCAATCAGAGCCCTATCTACTGCGCCCTGTCTCCTGCGTAAAGTGCACTGTGTCCGAATCAGAGCCCTATCTACTGCACCCTGTCTCCTGCGTACAGAGCACTGTGTCCGAATCAAAGCCCTATCTACTGCGCCCTGTCTCCTGCGTACAGTGCACTGTGTCTGAATCAGAGCCCTATATACTGCGCCCTGTCTCCTGCGTACAGGTAACTGTGTCCGAATCAGAGCCCTATCTACTGCGCCCTGTCTCCTGCGTACAGTGCAATGTGCCGCAATCAGAGCCCTATCTACTGTGCCCTGTCTCCTGCGTACAGTGCACTGTGTCCGAATCAGAGCCCTATCTACTGCGCCCTGTCTCCTGCGTACAGTGCACTGTGCCCCAGTCAGAGCCCTATCTACTGCGCCCTGTCTCCTGCGTACAGAGCACTGTGTCCGAATCAGAGCCCTATCTACTGCGCCCTGTCTCCTGCGTACAGTGCACTGTGTCCGAATCAGAGCCCTATCTACTGCGCCCTGTCTCCTGCGTACAGTGCACTGTGTCCGAATCAGAGCCCTATCTACTGCGTCCTGTCTCCTGCGTACAGTGCACTGTGTCTGAATCAGAGCCCCTATCTACTGCGCACTGTTTCCTGCGTACAGCGCACTGGGTCTGAATCAGAGCCCTATATACTGCGCCCTGTCTCCTGCGTACAGCGCACTGTGTCCGAATCAGAGCCCTATCTACTGCGCCCTGTCTCCTGCGTACAGAGCACTGTGTCTGAATCAGAGCCCAATCTACTGCGCCCTGTCTCCTGCGTACAGCGCACTGTGTCCGAATCAGAGCCCTATCTACTGCGCCCTGTCTCCTGCATACAGTGCACTGTGTCTGAATCAGAGCACTATATATACTGCGCCCTGTCTCCTGCGTACAGCGCACTGTGTCCGAATCAGAGCCCTATCTACTGCGCCCTGTCTCCTGCGTACAGTGCAATGTGCCCCAATCAGAGCCCTATCTACTGTGCCCTGTCTCCTGCGTACAGTGCACTGTGCCCCAATCAGAGCCCTATCTACTGCGCCCTGTCTCCTGCATACAGTGCACTGTGCCCCAATCAGAGCCCTATCTATTGCGCCCTGTCTCCTGCGTACAGAGCACTGTGTCCGAATCAGAGCCCTATCTACTGCGCCCTGTCTCCTGCGTACAGTGCACTGTGTCTGAATCAGAGCTTTATCTACTGCGCCCTGTCTCCTGCGTACAGTGCACTGTGCCCCAATCAGAGCGCTATCTACTGCGCCCTGTCTCCTGCGTAAAGTGCACTGTGTCCGAATCAGAGCCCTATCTACTGCACCCTGTCTCCTGCGTACAGAGCACTGTGTCCGAATCAAAGCCCTATCTACTGCGCCCTGTCTCCTGCGTACAGTGCACTATGTCCGAATCAGAGCCCTATCTACTGCGCCCTGTCTCCTGCGTACAGTGCACTGTGTCTGAATCAGAGCCCTATATACTGCGCCCTGTCTCCTGCGTACAGGTAACTGTGTCCGAATCAGAGCCCTATCTACTGCGCCCTGTCTCCTGCGTACAGTGCAATGTGCCCCAATCAGAGCCCTATCTACTGTGCCCTGTCTCCTGCGTACAGTGCACTGTGCCCCAATCAGAGCCCTATCTACTGCGCCCTGTCTCCTGCGTACAGTGCACTGTGTCCGAATCAGAGCCCTATCTACTGTGCCCTGTCTCCTGCATACAGTGTACTGAGCCCCAATCAGAGCCCTATCTACTGCGCCCTGTCTCCTGCGTACAGAGCACTGTGTCCGAATCAGAGTCCTATCTACTGCGCCCTGTCTCCTGCGTACAGTGCACTGTGTCCGAATCAGAGCCCTATCTACTGCACCCTGTCTCCTGCGTACAGTGCACTGTGTCCGAATCAGAGCCCGATCTACTGCGCCCTGTCTCCTGCGTACAGTGCACTGTGTCTGAATCAGAACTTTATCTACTGTGCCCTGTCTCCTGCGTACAGTGCACTGTGCCCCAATCAGAGCCCTATTTACTGCGCCCTGTCTCCTGCGTACAGTGCACTGTGTCCGAATCAGAGCCCTATCTACTGCACCCTGTCTCCGGCATACAGCGCACTGTGTCCGAATCAGAGCCCTATCTACTGCGCCCTGTCTCCTGCGTACAGAGCACTGTGTCCGAATCAGAGCCCTATCTACTGCGCCCTGTCTCCTGCGTACAGCGCACTGTGTCCGAATCAGAGCCCTATCTACTGCGCCCTGTCTCCTGCGTACAGTGCACTGTGTCCGAATCAGAGCCCTATCTACTGCGCCCTGTCTCCTGCATACAGTGCACTGTGCCCCAATCAGAGCCCTATCTACTGCGCCCTGTCTCCTGCGTACAGAGCACTGTCTCCGAATCAGAGCCCTATCTACTGCGCCCTGTCTCCTGCGTAAAGTGCACTGTGTCCGAATCAGAGCCCTATCTACTGTGCCCTGTCTCCTGCGTACAGTGCACTGTGTCCGAATCAGAGCCCTATCTACTGCGACCTGTCTCCTGCGTACAGTGCACTGTGTCTGAATCAGAGCTTTATCTACTGTGCCCTGTCTCCTGCGTACAGTGCACTGTGCCCCAATCAGAGCCCTATCTACTGCGCCCTGTCTCCTGCGTACAGTGCACTGTGTCCGAATCAGAGCCCTATCTACTGCGCCCTGTCTCCTGCATACAGCGCACTGTGTCCGAAACAGAGCCCTATCTACTGCGCCCTGTCTCCTGCGTACAGAGCACTGTGTCCGAATCAGAGCCCTATCTACTGCGCCCTGTCGCCTGCGTACAGCGCACTGTGTCCGAATCAGAGCCCTATCTACTGCGCCCTGTCTCCTGCGTACAGCTCACTGTGTCCGAATCAGAGCCCTATCTACTGCGCCCTGTCTCCTGCGTACAGCGCACTGTGTCCGAATCAGAGCCCTATCTACTGCGCCCTGTCTCCTGCGTACAGAGCACTGTCTCCGAATCAGAGCCCTATCTACTGCGCCCTGTCTCCTGCGTACAGCACACTGTGTCCGAATCAGAGCCCTATCTACTGTGCCCTGTCTCCTGCGTACAGCTCACTGTGTCCGAATCAGAGCCCTATCTACTGCGCCCTGTCTCCTGCGTACAGTGCACTGTGCCCCAATCAGAGCCCTATCTACTGCGCCCTGTCTCCTGCGTACAGAGCACTGTGTCCGAATCAGAGCCCTATCTACTGCGCCCTGTCTCCTGCGTACAGTGCACTGTGTCAGAATCAGAGCCCTATCTACTGCGCCCTGTCTCCTGCGTACAGTGAACTGTGTCTGAATCAGAGCTCTATCTACTACGCCCTGTCTCCTGCGTATAGTGCACTGTGCCCCAATCAGAGCCCTATCTACTGCGCCCTGTCTCCTGCGTACAGAGCACTGTGTCAGAATCAGAGCCCTATGTACTGCGCCCTGTCTCCTGCGTACAGAGCACTGTGTCCGAATCAGAGCCCTATCTACTGCGCCCTGTCTCCTGCGTACAGTGCACTGTGTCAGAATCAGAGCCGTATCTACTGCGCCCTGTCTCCTGCGTACAGTGCACTGTGTCTGAATCAGAGCTCTATCTACTACGCCCTGTCTCCTGCGTATAGTGCACTGTGCCCCAATCAGAGCCCTATCCACTGCGCCCTGTCTCCTGCGTACAGAGCACTGTGTCAGAATCAGAGCCCTATGTACTGCACCCTGTCTCCTGCGTACAGAGCACTGTGTCCGAATCAGAGCCCTATCTACTGCGCCCTGTCTCCTGCGTACAGTGCACTGTGCCCCAATCAGAGCCCTATCTACTGCGCCCTGTCTCCTGCGTACAGAGCACTGTGTCCGAATCAGAGCCCTATCTACTGCGCCCTGTCTCCTGCGTACAGTGCACTGTGTCAGAATCAGAGCCCTATCTACTGCGCCCTGTCTCCTGCGTACAGTGCACTGTGTCTGAATCAGAGCTCTATCTACTACGCCCTGTCTCCTGCATATAGTGCACTGTGCCCCAATCAGAGCCCTATCTACTGCGCCCTGTCTCCTGCGTACAGAGCACTGTGTCAGAATCAGAGCCCTATGTACTGCGCCCTGTCTCCTGCGTACAGAGCACTGTGTCCGAATCAGAGCCCTATCTACTGCGCCCTGTCTCCTGCGTACAGTGCACTGTGTCTGAATCAGAACTTTATCTACTGTGCCCTGTCTCCTGCGTACAGTGCACTGTGCCCCAATCAGAGCCCTATCTACTACGCCCTGTCTCCTGCGTACAGTGCACTGTGTCCGAATCAGAGCCCTATCTACTGCACCCTGTCTCCTGCATACAGCGCACTTTGTCCGAATCAGAGCCCTATCTACTGCGCCCTGTCTCCTGCGTACAGAGCACTGTGTCCGAATCAGAGCCCTATCTACTGCGCCCTGTCTCCTGCGTACAGAGCACTGTGTCTGAATCAGAGCCCTATCTACTGCGCCCTGTCTCCTGCGTACAGTGCACTGTGTCCGAATCAGAGCCCTATCTACTGCGCCCTGTCTCCTGCATACAGTGCACTGTGCCCCAATCAGAGCCCTATCTACTGCGCCCTGTCTCCTGCGTACAGAGCACTGTCTCCGAATCAGAGCCCTATCTACTGCGCCCTGTCTCCTGCGTAAAGTGCACTGTGTCCGAATCAGAGCCCTATCTACTGTGCCCTGTCTCCTGCGTACAGTGCACTGTGTCCGAATCAGAGCCCTATCTACTGCGACCTGTCTCCTGCGTACAGTGCACTGTGTCTGAATCAGAGCTTTATCTACTGTGCCCTGTCTCCTGCGTACAGTGCACTGTGCCCCAATCAGAGCCCTATCTACTGCGCCCTGTCTCCTGCGTACAGTGCACTGTGTCCGAATCAGAGCCCTATCTACTGCGCCCTGTCTCCTGCATACAGCGCACTGTGTCCGAAACAGAGCCCTATCTACTGCGCCCTGTCTCCTGCGTACAGAGCACTGTGTCCGAATCAGAGCCCTATCTACTGCGCCCTGTCTCCTGCGTACAGCGCACTGTGTCCGAATCAGAGCCCTATCTACTGCGCCCTGTCTCCTGCGTACAGCTCACTGTGTCCGAATCAGAGCCCTATCTACTGTGCCCTGTATCCTGCATACAGCGCACTGTGTCCGAATCAGAGCCCTATCTACTGCGCCCTGTCTCCTGCGTACAGAGCTCTGTGTCCGAATCAGAGCCCTATCTACTGCGCCCTGTCTCCTGCGTACAGCACACTGTGTCCGAATCAGAGCCCTATCTACTGTGCCCTGTCTCCTGCGTACAGCTCACTGTGTCCGAATCAGAGCCCTATCTACTGCGCCCTGTCTCCTGCGTACAGTGCACTGTGCCCCAATCAGAGCCCTATCTACTGCGCCCTGTGTCCTGCGTACAGAGCACTGTGTCCGAATCAGAGCCCTACCTACTGCGCCCTGTCTCCTGCGTACAGTGCACTGTGTCTGAATCAGAGCTCTATCTACTACGCCCTGTCTCCTGCGTATAGTGCTCTGTGCCCCAATCAGAGCCCTATCCACTGCGCCCTGTCTCCTGCGTACAGAGCACTGTGTCAGAATCAGAGCCCTATGTACTGCGCCCTGTCTCCTGCGTACAGAGCAATGTGTCCGAATCAGAGCCCTATCTACTGCGCCCTGTCTCCTGCGTACAGTGCACTGTGTCTGAATCAGAACTTTATCTACTGTGCCCTGTCTCCTGCGTACAGTGCACTGTGCCCCAATAAGAGCCCTATCTACTACGCCCTGTCTCCTGCGTACAGTGCACTGTGTCCGAATCAGAGCTCTATCTACTGCACCCTGTCTCCTGCATACAGCGCACTGTGTCCGAATCAAAGCCCTATCTACTGCGCCCTGTCTCCTGCGTACAGAGCACTGTGTCCGAATCAGAGCCCTATCTACTGCGCCCTGTCTCCTGCGTACAGAGCACTGTGTCTGAATCAGAGCCCTATCTACTGCGCCCTGTCTCCTGCGTACAGCGCACTGTGTCCGAATCAGAGCCCTATCTACTGCGCCCAGTCTCCTGCGTACAGTGCACTGTGTCTGAATCAGAGCCCTATATACTGCGCCCTGTCTCCTGCGTACAGCGCACTGTGTCCGAATCAGAGCCCTATCTACTGCGCCCTGTCTCCTGCGTACAGTGCACTGTGCCCCAATCAGAGCCCTATCTACTGCGCCCTGTCTCCTGCGTACAGTGCACTGTGCCCCAATCAGAGCCCTATCTACTGCGCCCTGTCTCCTGCGTACAGTGCACTGTGTCCGAATCAGAGCCCTATCTACTGCGCCCTGTCTCCTGCATACAGTGCACTGTGCCCCAATCAGAGCCCTATCTACTGCGCCCTGTCTCCTGCGTACAGTGCACTGTGTCCGAATCAGAGCCCTATCTACTGCACCCTGTCTCCTGCATACAGCGCACTGTGTCCGAATCAGAGCCCTATCTACTGCGCCCTGTCTCCTGCGTACAGAGCACTGTGTCCGAATCAGAGCCCTATCTACTGCGCCCTGTCTCCTGAGTACAGCGCACTGTGTCCGAATCAGAGCCCTATCTACTGCGTCCTGTCTCCTGCGTACAGCGCACTGTGTCCGAATCAGAGCCCTATGTACTGCGCCCTGTCTCCTGCGTACAGTGCACTGTGTCCGAATCAGAGCCCTATCTACTGCGCCCTGTCTCCTGCGTACAGTGCACTGTGCCCCAATCAGAGCCGTATGTACTGCGCCCTGTCTCCTGCGTACAGAGCACTGTGTCCGAATCAGAGCCCTATCTACTGCGCCCTGTCTCCTGCGTACAGTGCACTGTGTCTGAATCAGAGCCCTATCTACTGCGCCCTGTCTCCTGCGTACAGCGCACTGTGTCCGAATCAGAGCCCTATCTACTGCGCCCTGTCTCCTGCGTACAGTGCAATGTGCCACAATCAGAGCCCTATCTACTGCGCCCTGTCTCCTGCATACAGTGCACTGTGCCCCAATCAGAGCCCTATCTACTGCGCCCTGTCTCCTGCGTACAGTGCACTGTGTCCGAATCAGAGCCCTATCTACTGCGCCCTGTCTCCTGCGTACTGCGCACTGTGTCCGAATCAGAGCCCTATCTACTGCGCCCTGTCTCCTGCATACAGAGCACTGTGTCCGAATCAGAGCCCTATCTATGCGCCCTGTCTCCTGCGTACAGTGCACTGTGCCCCAATCAGAGCCCTATCTACTGCACCCTGTCTCCTGCGTACAGAGCACTGTGTCCGAATCAGAGCCCTATCTACTGCGCCCTGTCTCCTGCGTACAGTGCACTGTGTCTGAATCAGAGCCATATCTACTGTGCCCTGTCTCCTGCGTACAGTGCACTGTGCCCCAATCAGAGCCCTATCTACTGCGCCCTGTCTCCTGCGTACAGTGCACTGTGTCCGAATCAGAGCCCTATCTACTGCGCCCTGTCTCCTGCATACAGCGCACTGTGTCCGAATCAGAGCCCTATCTACTGCGCCCTGTCTCCTGCGTACAGAGCACTGTGTCCGAATCAGAGCCCTATCTACTGCGCCCTGTCTCCTGCGTACAGCGCACTGTGTCCGAATCAGAGCCCTATCTACTGCGCCCTGTCTCCTGCGTACAGCTCACTGTGTCCGAATCAGAGCCCTATCTACTGCGCTCTGTCTCCTGCGTACAGAGCACTGTGTCCGAATCAGAGCCCTATCTACTGCGCCCTGTCTCCTGCGTCCAGCGCACTGTGTCTGAATCAGAGCCCTATCTACTGCGCCCTGTCTCCTGCGTACAGCGCACTGTGTCTGAATCAGAGCCCTATCTACTGTACCCTGTCTCCTGCGTACAGTGCGCTGTGTCTGAATCAGAGCTCTATCTACTGCGCCCTGTCTCCTGCATACAGAGCACTGTGTCTGAATCAGAGCCCTATCTACTGCACCCTGTCTCCTGTGTACAGTGCACTGTGTCCGAATCAGAGCCCTATCTACTGCGCCCTGTCTCCTGCGAACAGAGCACTGTGTCTGAATCAGAGCCCTATCTACTGTACCCTGTCTCCTGCGTACAGTGCGCTGTGTCTGAATCAGAGCTCTATCTACTGCGCCCTGTCTCCTGCGTACAGAGCACTGTGTCTGAATCAGAGCCCTATCTACTGCACCCTGTCTCCTGTGTACAGTGCACTGTGTCCGAATCAGAGCCCTATCTACTGCGCCCTGTCTCCTGCGAACAGAGCACTGTGTCTGACTCAGAGCCCTATCTACTGCACCCTGTCTCCTGTGTACAGTGCACTGTGTCTGAATCAGAGCCCTATCTACTGTGCCCTGTCTCCTGCGTACAGAGCACTGTGTCTGAATCAGAGCCCTATCTACTGCGCCCTGTCTCCTGCATACAGTGCACTGTGTCTGAATCAGAGCCCTATCTACTGCACCCTGTCTCCTGCGTACAGTGCGCCGTGTTTGAATCAGAGCCCTATCTACTGCGCCCTATCTCCTGCGTACAGCGCACTGTGTCTGAATCAGAGCCCTATCTACTGCGCCCTGTCTCCTGCGTACAGTGCGCCGTGTCTGAATCAGAGCCCTATCTACTGCGCCCTGTCTCCTGCGTACAGCGCACTGTGTCTGAATCAGAGCCCTATCTACTGCGCCCTGTCTCCTGCGTACAGAGCACTGTGTCCGAATAAGAGCCCTATCTACTGCGCCCTGTCTCCTCCGTACAGTGCACTGTAGCCGAATCAGAGCCCTATCTACTGCGCCCTGTCTCCTGCGTACAGTGCACTGTGTCCGAATACGAGCCCTATCTACTGCGCCCAGTGGTGGATTAACCCTATAAGCAAAATAAGCACGTGCTTAGGGCATCAAGGGAAGGAGGGGCACCTCAGAATTTTTTCATAGCCGAATTTACCATTTCAATTATTAAATTAATTACATTTATAGCCATTTTCAAAATTTAATGAATTTTCGATAAATAAAATTTTATTTTATGGTTTATTATTGTTTATATTTAGAATTACAAATGTATGGGGGCACCAAAATTTTTTAGTGCTTAGGGCCTCTAAGGGTCTTAATCCGGCCCTGACTGCGCCCTGTCTCCTGCGTACAGAGCACTGTGTCCGAATCAGAGCCCTATCTACTGCGCCCTGTCTCCTGCGTACAGAGCACTGGCAGAGTTAATGTGCAGTGTTTAGCAGTCCGCAAAAAATATCCCCCCTACTATTTGCCAACCATATTATTTACATTGCAAACCCGATTGAAAAACCGAGAGTACGGATTTACATGTTGAAATGAATTTTTTTCACGTAGGCTAAAAAAAAAGAAGGCTAAAACACATTACAGTTATGCGTGTAATCATATTAGCCTACTGACGTTTTTGTTTCCCATATAATTCAGTGTGTTTGTTACTAGGAAATGCAACCTTCAACGCTTAACGTTAACCCATGTCCTTTCAAAGATGTAGCCTATTAATTTTGCCGTATGTAGCCTCTGCAATATCTCACGTTTAGACTATAATTATGTTCATACAGTTGAATGCATCAGGCAAAAATCTACTCTGCTCTACTATGAGGTGGTAAACCCCCGCCCTCTAGGGGGGTCCGGTGCCATGCCACCCCGGGAAATTTTTTGTAAATTTTAACAGTTAAATGCATCAATCTGGTGAAAATTAAGACGCTAGATCCATGAAGAATTGTGTGCTCTTGTAAACAATCCAAAAACCCATCAACGACGCTTGATCCTACACTTGAGCCATCAAATAAATGACATAAAAGCTGTCACGTTTGTTGTACTGGTTTATTTAAAGTGTCTGGAATCACAGTCCAAGGTTGCAGTAAAGATATATGGCACCGCATGCTACGTCAGATCACATTCAACTTCAGTCGGGATACAGCTTTGCTAACTTGATGCTGGAAATAATGTTTTAAAACAATTGTAACCACATTCCCATCAATGTAGCTAGCAAATACATAATTACTGCAAACGATGTTGTCTCCTCAAAATGCGTTCTGGACCGATGGCTTAGCTCAAGCGACGCTGCAAAGCAGTAGCGATCTTTTATGTTAATTATGAGAGTAAAATAAATCAGCCTTCATTCTGAAACAGTGATGGCGATCTGCCCATTCAATGAGCCCCCGATTTGGCCAGATTTCATCATATACAGTGGTGTTCAAATAAATAGCAGTGCGCTAAAAAAGTAAATAAAGTGCAAATATTTTTAAATAGTTTTAGTTCCATATTTCAAATGTAGTGGAAACATTACACATTCAATTCCAAATCAAAGCATTAACAAATTTTATCAAGTCTGCGTTATTCTTTTACAGGAAGCAAAGAAAAGGAATATTAATCTGTTCAAAAAAATAGCAGTGTCGACATTTTTCTCTTCAAACTCAAACACTTACTGTATAAACTGAAGACATTTTTCAAGATTTAACTTCACTTTAAATTACTGAACTAATATTTAGTTGCATAACCATTGTTTTTGATAACTGCTGCGCATCTGCGTTGCATCGAGTCAACCAACTTCTGGCACCTAGAAACAGGTATTTCAGCCCAGGATGAACGAACTACATTCCACAGTTCCTGTGAATTTTTGGGTTTTGCTTCAGAAACTGCATGTTTAATGTCACCCCACAAGTTTTCAATGGGGTTGAGGTCGGGGGATTGAGCTGGCCACTCCATTACCTCAATCCTTTTTGTAACCAAGATGTTGCTCGTTTACTCGTGTGTTTGGGATCGTTGTCTTGTTGAAACATCCATTTCAGGGGCATTTCCTCTTCGGCATACGGCAACATCTCTTCAAGTATTTTGATCCATGATCCCTGGTTTACGATAAATAGGCCCAACACCGTAGTATGAAAAACATCCCCATACCATGAATTTTGTGCCACCATGCTTCACTGTCTTCACAGTGTACTGTGGCTTGAATTCAGTACCCGGGGGTCGTCTGACGTACTGTCGATGACCACTAGACCCGAAAAGAACAATTTTACTCTCATCAGTCCACAGAATGTTACGCCATTTCTCTTTGGGCCAATCGATGTGTTCCTTGGCTAATTTTAACCGATTCTGCACATGCTGTTTTTTCAACAATGGTGCTTTACGGGGGCTTCTTGCTGATAGCTGAGCTTCGATCAAACGTCTTCTGACTGTAACAGCACTTACAGGTAATTTTAGATCATCTTTGATCTTTCTGGAGGTGATGATTGGCTGAATCTTTGCCATTCGGACTATTCTTCGATCCGTTTTAACAGTAGTTGCTTGTTTTCTTCCGCGTGTTTCTGGTTTTTGTTGTCATTTTAAAGCATGAGAGATCTTTTTAGCTGAGCATCCTATAATTTTCTGCACTTCTTTATACGTTTTCCCCTCTCCAATCAACTTTTTAATCAAATTACGTTGTTCCTTAGCAATTCAGAAGGAAATATATTTTATAACAATGTGTGGAACATTTGCTTCCCTTCTTCCTTAATAAAAGACAATTAATGACACCTGTTTTTTCAGAGAATTAATGAATTCTCTAATTAAACTCCACACTGCTATTATTTTGAACACGCCCCTTTCAATGAATGAGTCAATTACTCAGAACAAGGAGCGTACATGTCATGACAGTTGGGTCTGTTGTTTTTCTATTACACTACTACATCTACAAGTAAATTATTTGCCATGCAGAAATATCACTACTACTAATAACAGTGGTTCATCAGGTTACTGATGTTGTACTGCTATTTTTTTTAACACAACTGTATATAAGTCAATTTTATTTTATTTCCAAATGTTATTATACATCCAAAATATTGTAAGATGACTGTATATTCCCTCAAACTATTCTCCAAACAGGATATTGTTATCAACTCAATTATTCCTCTGTGCCCCCCTCAGTGTTTTAGGTGCAGGTCGCCCTTGTTCTGAAACAAGCGGAACAAATTACAGTTTAAATGGTAAATGGACTGCACCTATATAGCGCCTTTATCCAAAGCGCTTTACAATGGCCTCTCACTCACCCGTTCACACACACATTCACACACCAATGGCGGCAGCTGCCATGCAAGGTGCTAGCCTGCTCATTGGGAGCAATTTGGGGTTCAGTGTCTTGCCCAAGGACACTTTGACATGTGGACAGGAGGAGCCGGGGATCGAACCGCCAACCTTGCGATTAGCGGACGACCCACTCTACCTCCTGAGTAACACATTTCAGCCATAATTTTACAAACAGACATATGATTTGTCCTGCGAAAACCACACACTGCCAACTTTACATGCCTTTACATGACCAATCAATATATGACCAAGCCACAAATGAATAGAATAGAATATGAAAATAATAACTGCCCTACCTCTCTCCATCGCTCTCTTGCAACAAGACCGTCGGGCCAGTGTAGCATACAATTCTTCCCAGCATATAATTTTTCCCACTTCCAGGTCCATTGTCTGTTCATCTCGCTAGCTACTTGCACTGAACTGATCATTTTCAATGTATTTGTTCAATTGGCCTGTAAATAAACATCATTAATGAGTTCTACAGTCGCGTTACGTAGCATGAATGGTAGCTACTGACCATGGATGTGTTCAAAAAATTGCTTGTCTTTTCATAAACGTGCACAATGAAATCTGATTGGACATTGCTCAACTTCACGCTCGTAGTTGAGCAGTGATTGGTTATTTGTCCTGTTCGAGTAACGGACCCAAACGTATCCAGGAAAAATTATACGCTGGGAAGAATTGTAGCCTACACTACACCGGCCCAAAACGGTAGAAAATCAGACCGGCCCTTCTGGTATTTGCCAGAACTTCCAGATGGCCTGTCCGGGCCTGGGTGGAGCTAAGGACCGAGGAAAGGACACAATGAAATGATGCAAGGAGTGAAAAATAAGTGATTGGACTGAACCCAGTGCGTTTCGTTTAACAGAATTGCATATCTTAACAAGAGGGACGATTTTCCCAATTTCCCTTAACAAGAGGAACGGCGCTCCCCTGCGTTCAACGACAAATTCGAACACTGGTTACAGCGTTCCGCTACCATGCAGCAGGTTGGCGGTTTGATCCTCACCTTCTCCTAACATTTATTTTCGACGCACACAATATGCGTGTTATGCTAAGAATGTTCTTTTGACATAAAATAACTTTTTTATTGAAAAGGCTAAGAAATTTCACAATATTAACGGTTCACTGTTTCACTTGTGAAAGAGGTCAGTGGTTCGATCTCTGCTTGGTACCAAAGGCTAAATTAATTTTCGACAAAACTATTGTGCAAAGGTTATGCTTCTTTTACTGTTCTTTTCACATTAATGAACGTCTTTTTATTGCAATGTTTAAGAAATGTAACAGTATTAACTGTTCACTGTTTCACTTGTGTGTGCCCTTCCAAACTCTCTCGTCGCCCTCCTTGGGCTTTGCCCTTGGTGCTTGAGGCTCTTTGCTCACCTCCATACAAACCATTGATGGGAGCTGAGCTTAAGTGGCAGTCATTGAAGACTGTGGTTCTCCTGGCCATTATGACAGCTAAGAGGGTGAGTGAACTCCATGCTCTCTCTGTGAGCCCGATGCACTTTAGATGGGGCCCAGGTAGATCTGGTGTCACCCTGTGGCCTAACCCGGTGTTTCTGCCCAAAGTTGTCACCTCAGTTCATCAACCAGTCTATTACATTAGCGGCTTTCCACCCACCGCCCTTCCAGAATGAGGGGGATGAGCGGAGGAACCTCCTTTGCCCTGTTTGGGCCCTTCGTTGCTATATGGATGCAACAGTTGCTATGAGGCAGGCAGATCAGCTCTTTATCTGCCATGGCAGGAAAACAGGGGTGCAGCCCTGACAAAGCAGAGGCTGTCACACTGGATTGTGGAGGTTAACCCTGGCTTACGCACATGCTAACCGCCCCCCTCCATGTGTGGTGAAGTGCCACTCTACCAGACACGTTGCTACATCATGGGCAGCATTCAAGGGTGTTTCTCTGTCTGACATTTGTGCAGCGGCAACCTGGACTTCGCCCTGCACTTTGTCATGATTCTATAAGGTCAACAGGCACTGGGGTCAGCGATTCTACCAGTGAGGTCCTCTGCTCCTTTGTGAGAAATGTCCTCTTCCACGTGACCTTGTTGATATTAGCAAACCTTTGGCCTATTTTCACATGCAAATGAGCTTTGTGGAAACTGCCATTCACTTCTGGCAAAGTTTTTAGTTCACCACTACTGGCAAACTCTGACAAACCTCTGGCAACATTTTGAGGAAAAATATTTAGTTTGTGGAAAATTAGCTACATATTAGCTGCAAGTTTGCAGCAAACTATCCAGTTTTGTAAGGGGTGTTGGAGGCATCAAATTTGGAATTGGCGTATATTGACAAAAATCTAGTTGATAAGGTAAAACGTTAATATCTTTGTACTGTTTTCAATGAAATACATGTAAAAGAGAATTTACAAATCGCTGCTTTTTGCTTTTATGTGCATTTTACAGACTGTCCCAACTTTTTTGGAATTGGGGTTTGTACTTACCCATGCGTGATACAGTGGACACTATGTGCGAGTTCATAAATATACTTTTTTTACACTCAAATTTTTATTCTGTCGTAGCAACAAA
This sequence comes from Ilyophis sp. 1 JC-2022, assembly GCA_022702515.1. Classification (NCBI taxonomy): domain Eukaryota; kingdom Metazoa; phylum Chordata; class Actinopteri; order Anguilliformes; family Synaphobranchidae; genus Ilyophis; species Ilyophis sp. 1 JC-2022. Next base: position 129,723,320 of record CM040402.1, read on the forward strand.
ATAAACCCAACAATCGCCCAATCGTATGCCAAAAAAACTGTGAAAAGCTCCGCTCACTCAAATGCAAAATTCTTGTGTAATTATACCACATCATTCTACTACCAATATCTGCTACTAAATATGAAATAAATATCCAATCCTACCATTGGTTTTAAGCATAGAGATGTTATACATCATTAGTTATTAGATGTTATTAGTTTAGTTTTACGCAAACAACTTAGAATGTACTTTTGCTCAGCGAGGCGTAATAGTCGTTTCCTGTTATTTTCGCAAGTTTTTACTAATTTACCAACTCTGCAGCAAGGCAAGAAAAAATCCTTGCCTGCTTATATGGATTTGAGATTGGTCAAAAAATACCATAGTTACCAAGAAAGCATCGATACCATGGCATTCCTTCTGTCGGAGAATATGCCTGAGGGATAGGCATGAGAAACATTCCGTCCTCGAAACGTAAGTATTAATGTTACTGCTTGTAAAATTTAAAATATGTACATTATTTTTTCCACTCCGCCAGTGGTGTGCCATTGTTTGATATTGTTATTTTCGTATTTTGAGTGTATTTCACATACTGTAGTGTAAGCGTTCATAGGTGGCTTAGTCATGTTTTATGTTTGATTAGCCCTGAAGCTAGAACATTTGCCAGCATTTTCCTGATGGGGGAATATTATTTTATTGTAATCTTATCATACATAATATAAACTGGATACATGGTATGGCAATACCAGGGAATGGAAAATAGTCATTAAAATATACAGTGCAGATGTGCTAGATGAATGTAAAATTTTTCTTGGAGTGAGTATAAATATGTATATACTTTATAATGAACAAAAAATATTTTATTCATTTTATTACAGGTTTTGGATAGGTGATTAGACCCATATATAATTATCACCCTATACTGATGAAGATAATCATTCCCACTTGGAAATGATGCAAAAGTGAGTTTTATGAAGCCAAAACAGTTTATTTGTAACTAAGTATATAATTATTTTATAAATTTACAGCAGTGCACAATTTAGCCCTTTTGGATACATTTGGAGACACTAAAGCACTAAAGCAGGGTACAATGCCTGTATTTTGCATCATAGATCTGTAGTAGTTCTGCATATCACCTTCAGATTTTGCAGACTTGTGGACACGGAGTTTATGATCCATGAAATCTATAGTTTTACCTGTTTCACAGAGGTAGCTCTCAGTATTTCATTGCACACAAAATAATTTATTTGTGGCACTTTATTTTGATCAAATGTATGAAAATAAACTAAACTAAGTTAGTATTGTAAATAGTACAACAGTCTTGTTTCATTTCAGCCTTTTTCCAAGTTTCTGTGATGCTCACACCTGGGGCCCTGTCTTACATCCGGCGCTAAGTGGCGCTAACACAAACGCAAGTGTCTTTGCCATCTTACATCCGGCGCTAACACAAACGCAAGTGTCTTTGCCATCTTACACCCGGCGCTAACCCAAACGCAAGTATCTTTGCCATCTTACACCCGGGGCTAACACAAACGCAAGTATCTTTGCCATCTTACACCCGGGGCAGGGTTCATTATAACGCCTAGCACTCACGTCATTTAAATACCATGTATTCTTGCGCCCGTTGCAAGTGAACTGGGCGTGTTGGTCATAAGAAGAGGAGTGGCCAGGATAATTGTTGGCGTATTGCCATCTTGAGCCAGCAGAAAAAAACCCCCACCACAAACCTGGTCTAAAGTCATGTCGCAGTTGTTTACATGTTATTTTAACGACGCACATAAGTGCATCAACATAGGCATGTGCACAACGCGCGTACACCCTCCTATCTGTTACACACAGGGGCGCGCACAAGCATGACTAAAATATCAAGATTACAATGTGAAATATTATTATTGTGTAGGTTATATCAAAAAATGCATAATAATAAAAGGGTCCATAGGTCAAAGACCACAGTCCCACAGCGAAGAGGAATGCCTCATTAAATTGCTTTCAGCCACTCCATCAACATCCAGGCGATGTACGATGGTACGTGTGAGGTTACATGTATAGACTATCAAGATATATTTCCCAATATGTTCCTGTCGCCTAATCTTCTGGGGGGACAATCTTCTCTTCCGGGACAATGGCTATCTATTGAAAACTTTGCTGATAACACCTATATCAAGCCTAATGCGCGAATTGTCATTTACACCAAATGCATGAATTGTCATTCAATGGATAACTCGCGCACTACAATAGACGGACATTTGAGTTCTGAAAATGCGCTTCAGATGTCATTACAATACAGCTCTCTAGGCCTACAGCCTGGAAGTAAATAAAATGGTTTTGACTGAAAAAAGTTCAAAACCTTGTCCAGTGAATATTGCATGTATTGTTTTTCGAATAGCCGAGGCTACAGCGGATTCGCTGTGCATAAGGTTTTTTCGATAGCCTACGGTTAAAAAAACGGAGATAAATGTCACCATGTTAACTGAACCTTATTCTTTGTCCTTCATACCCATTTTTTTAATTACAGTGACCAGGTTTCCATACTCTCAGCTTATTAAAACCTGCTGATTTCACCTGTTATACCATAACTAAAAAAAACGATTTTAAAGAGAACAATTCATTCACAATTAATTTTAATGCCATTCTGTGCATGTGCGCTTTAACTTCATACAGGAGCAGGTCTGTTTCACCTGCTTTAAATTGCACTTTTCACAGTCTTCCCGGGAAAGTGGACTTGTTTTTAAAGCATAGAATAGAATAATTTATTTTCCCATTAGGGAACTTCAGTTGTAGTTTCCAGCAGTAAAAAGACAGACAGTGGGGCAGACCCACAAACACAAACAAACATGTTAAATAAAGACATTCAACTTAATCAGATATTTCACATTATAGTGAAGGTATGTGTGATTAAGCTGCTAGTAAAACGCGTTGGTCACATTTCCATGAGCAGGACATTATAAAACAAAGGGAAATATGTGTGGACCTCTGGGTTGCCAACCTGACAGCTTTATAGTATTTTTCTAAGGTGAGACGAAAGCCATTGGTAGCTTATTCTCAGCTGTTGCAGGTGCTTTTAACAAAATTTAACCGCATATATTTTGTAAAATAACAGCACTGTCTGGAATTACCGGAAACTCATAATAATGGTTAGTCCAAATAATATTGATCTTTATAGCCTATTCCTTGATCGCACTAAACACGCACGAGCATGTCTGTTTCACCATCATATAAGCCATCCGCCAAGTTGGCAGGCTTTTAAAGAGAATGAGATATGACATTTTGATTGGTTTATTGCATGTCACGCCCAAGACATACCTATAATTAATGAAGAGACTAGGTTCAGCCCATTTGCACGTTGCGCCATGCTTAGCGCCCAAAAAACGCTGGTAAACTAGCAAAAATGGACTTGGACACGCCCTAAATGCACTTCACGCCATGCGCTTAGATCACCAAAATAGAGCCCCTGGAGTTATAAAGCCTTAAACAGAGCACCCCCTAAATAGATGAGAATTGACCAAATTTGGCATCTGCGCTAAGGGGTAAAAGTGACAACGACCGCTGTTATTAGGCTACCTAACGTTGCTTTAGCCTACTGTCAGCAACTTTGCAAACACGAAGTTTCCCGTTTGTGCCTTGTAGGCTATGCGTGAGTAGCTTGCCTACGTCTACCGAGTATACCACTGGTTCTCAACCCTGGTCGTGGAGTAACCCTGTGTATGCTTTTTCGTTCCAACCACAATTGCAATCCCAGAATTATAACAAGTTGTTAATTTCTTAATTCTGTGTTTTTAATGTTTAAATGGATTATTTACGCTCTTCAGCCACATTATGTTAGCAATAGCTATGCATGCCATGAAGAATAAAAGCCAATATTCACATTGTGCTGTATTGCATACAATTCAAAAGAGGTAAAAATGTTTTAACTAGGGATGGGCAAAACTCATAAAAACACTAAACGTTTACACTGTGCAAGAAAATGTGTTTCAAGAGGTTTGTTATAATTCTGGGATTGCAATTGTGGTAGGAACGAAAACCAGCATACACAGGGGTCCTTCAGGACAAGGGTTGAGAACCACTGGTAGATACAACCCTTTAAAATATGTACCGTCATTCATTCAAAATTCACGCCTACACTACCGTTCAAAAGTTTAGAATCACTGACAAATGTTTTTTTTAAAAGTATACTTTTATTCACCAAGGTAGCATTAAATTGATCAAAAAATACAGTCAAGACATTGATAACGTTACAAACTACTATTTCTGTTTCATTCCATGTCGACATTAGCAATTGTAATCATTTTTACACATCATCCCCCCATTTGAAGGAACCAAAACGTAAATTAAAATAAATTGCATAGATTATATTGATAAATAAATTGCATAGAATGCATAGTGTGTCTGCATTTATTGTGCATGCATGTCTCTCTGTTGATGTCATTATCTTTGTGCATTATCACCATCCGTTAGCAAACAAACTACAAAAATAAATGATCTCAACAAAAAACGTTTTCAACGTAAAGAAAGTTGCAAAGTTACTCACGTATAGCCAAGAAAGCACTGTCTAAGTCCTGAATTAAAACTTTCAAAAACAAGGCCTGCCAAGTACTGATATTGTTCCTGCTATATAATGAGCCTGTGCACTATATGGCAGTGAGGTGTCCCCTTGTGTTCCTGCTATATAATGAGTCTGTGCACTATATGGCAGTGAGGTGTCCCCTTGTGTCCCTGCTATATAATGAGCCTGTGCACTATATGGCAGTGAGGTGTCTCCTTGTTTTCCTGCTATATAATGAGCCTGTGCACTATATGGCAGTTAGGTGTCTACATGTGTCCCTGCTATATAATGAGCCTGTGCACTATATGGCAGTTAGGTGTCTACTTGTGTCCCTGCTATATAATGAGCCTGTGCACTATATGGCAGTGAGGTGTCCTTGTGTTCCTGCTATATAATGAGCCTGTGCACTATATGACAGTGAGGTGTCTCCTTGTGTTCCTGCTATCTAATGAGCCTGTGCACTATATGGCAGTGAGGTGTCTCCTTGTGTCCCTGCTATCTAATGAGCCTGTGCACAATATGGCAGTGAGGTGTGTCCTTGTGTTCCTGCTATATAATGAGCCTGTGCACTATATGACAGTGAGGCATGTCCTTGTGTTCCTGCTATATAATGAGCATGTGCACTATATGGCAGTGAGGTGTCCTCTTGTGTTCCTGCTATATAATGAGCCTGTGCACTATATGGCAGTGAGGTGTCTCCTTGTGTTCCTGCTATATAATGAGCCTGTGCACTATATGACAGTGAGGCGTGTCCTTGTGTTCCTGCTATATAATGAGCCTGTGCACTATATGGCAGTGAGGTGTCCCCTTGTGTCCCTGCTATATAATGAGCCTGTGCACTATATGGCAGTGAGGTGTCTCCTTGTTTTCCTGCTATATAATGAGCCTGTGCACTATATGGCAGTTAGGTGTCTACATGTGTCCCTGCTATATAATGAGCCTGTGCACTATATGGCAGTTAGAAAAAGTGTGATTGCAGCTAATCACCTTCAGAGTGCATCTTGCAGAGTTGAGGATCGTCTACGCTCGGATTCAGATAAGCGTATCTTATTTCATTGCTTTCAGCTGTTGTTAGTTAGTTTGAACAGATTGCAGCCACTCGGTTACTTAGTTTATTTTGAATAGCTCAATAGAAAGTTTGTAGCTCGCGCTGTGATTGGGCTGGCTACCTGTGTTTTGTGTTGCTAATTAGATCTAGTAGAACCAGTTTCAGCTGTGTGTATAAAAGTGTGATTGCAGCTAATCACCTTCAGAGTGCATCTTGCAGAGTTGAGGATCGTCTACGCTCGGATTCAGATAAGCGTATCTTATTTCATTGCTTTCAGCTGTTGTTAGTTAGTTTGAACAGATTGCAGCCACTCGGTTACTTAGTTTATTTTGAATAGCTCAATAGAAAGTTTGTAGCTCGCGCTGTGATTGGGCTGGCTACCTGTGTTTTGTGTTGCTAATTAGATCTAGTAGAACCAGTTTCAGCTGTGTGTATAAAAGTGTGATTGCAGCTAATCACCTTCAGAGTGCATCTTGCAGAGTTGAGGATCGTCTACGCTCGGATTCAGATAAGCGTATCTTATTTCATTGCTTTCAGCTGTTGTTAGTTAGTTTGAACAGATTGCAGCCACTCGGTTACTTAGTTTATTTTGAATAGCTCAATAGAAAGTTTGTAGCTCGCGCTGTGATTGGGCTGGCTACCTGTGTTTTGTGTTGCTAATTAGATCTAGTAGAACCAGTTTCAGCTGTGTGTATAAAAGTGTGATTGCAGCTAATCACCTTCAGAGTGCATCTTGCAGAGTTGAGGATCGTCTACGCTCGGATTCAGATAAGCGTATCTTATTTCATTGCTTTCAGCTGTTGTTAGTTAGTTTGAACAGATTGCAGCCACTCGGTTACTTAGTTTATTTTGAATAGCTCAATAGAAAGTTTGTAGCTCGCGCTGTGATTGGGCTGGCTACCTGTGTTTTGTGTTGCTAATTAGATCTAGTAGAACCAGTTTCAGCTGTGTGTATAAAAGTGTGATTGCAGCTAATCACCTTCAGAGTGCATCTTGCAGAGTTGAGGATCGTCTACGCTCGGATTCAGATAAGCGTATCTTATTTCATTGCTTTCAGCTGTTGTTAGTTAGTTTGAACAGATTGCAGCCACTCGGTTACTTAGTTTATTTTGAATAGCTCAATAGAAAGTTTGTAGCTCGCGCTGTGATTGGGCTGGCTACCTGTGTTTTGTGTTGCTAATTAGATCTAGTAGAACCAGTTTCAGCTGTGTGTATAAAAGTGTGATTGCAGCTAATCACCTTCAGAGTGCATCTTGCAGAGTTGAGGATCGTCTACGCTCGGATTCAGATAAGCGTATCTTATTTCATTGCTTTCAGCTGTTGTTAGTTAGTTTGAACAGATTGCAGCCACTCGGTTACTTAGTTTATTTTGAATAGCTCAATAGAAAGTTTGTAGCTCGCGCTGTGATTGGGCTGGCTACCTGTGTTTTGTGTTGCTAATTAGATCTAGTAGAACCAGTTTCAGCTGTGTGTATAAAAGTGTGATTGCAGCTAATCACCTTCAGAGTGCATCTTGCAGAGTTGAGGATCGTCTACGCTCGGATTCAGATAAGCGTATCTTATTTCATTGCTTTCAGCTGTTGTTAGTTAGTTTGAACAGATTGCAGCCACTCGGTTACTTAGTTTATTTTGAATAGCTCAATAGAAAGTTTGTAGCTCGCGCTGTGATTGGGCTGGCTACCTGTGTTTTGTGTTGCTAATTAGATCTAGTAGAACCAGTTTCAGCTGTGTGTATAAAAGTGTGATTGCAGCTAATCACCTTCAGAGTGCATCTTGCAGAGTTGAGGATCGTCTACGCTCGGATTCAGATAAGCGTATCTTATTTCATTGCTTTCAGCTGTTGTTAGTTAGTTTGAACAGATTGCAGCCACTCGGTTACTTAGTTTATTTTGAATAGCTCAATAGAAAGTTTGTAGCTCGCGCTGTGATTGGGCTGGCTACCTGTGTTTTGTGTTGCTAATTAGATCTAGTAGAACCAGTTTCAGCTGTGTGTATAAAAGTGTGATTGCAGCTAATCACCTTCAGAGTGCATCTTGCAGAGTTGAGGATCGTCTACGCTCGGATTCAGATAAGCGTATCTTATTTCATTGCTTTCAGCTGTTGTTAGTTAGTTTGAACAGATTGCAGCCACTCGGTTACTTAGTTTATTTTGAATAGCTCAATAGAAAGTTTGTAGCTCGCGCTGTGATTGGGCTGGCTACCTGTGTTTTGTGTTGCTAATTAGATCTAGTAGAACCAGTTTCAGCTGTGTGTATAAAAGTGTGATTGCAGCTAATCACCTTCAGAGTGCATCTTGCAGAGTTGAGGATCGTCTACGCTCGGATTCAGATAAGCGTATCTTATTTCATTGCTTTCAGCTGTTGTTAGTTAGTTTGAACAGATTGCAGCCACTCGGTTACTTAGTTTATTTTGAATAGCTCAATAGAAAGTTTGTAGCTCGCGCTGTGATTGGGCTGGCTACCTGTGTTTTGTGTTGCTAATTAGATCTAGTAGAACCAGTTTCAGCTGTGTGTATAAAAGTGTGATTGCAGCTAATCACCTTCAGAGTGCATCTTGCAGAGTTGAGGATCGTCTACGCTCGGATTCAGATAAGCGTATCTTATTTCATTGCTTTCAGCTGTTGTTAGTTAGTTTGAACAGATTGCAGCCACTCGGTTACTTAGTTTATTTTGAATAGCTCAATAGAAAGTTTGTAGCTCGCGCTGTGATTGGGCTGGCTACAGACCCGTAGCCAGGACTCGGTCTTAAGGGGGGCATATGAACTGCATGGGGGGGCACAATTATTATTAAATATTTTTGATAATCCGATATGCTATTGTATTCGTGCAGCACTGACGCATACTAATTGGTCTCAGATAGATTTAATATGTCCAGATTTATTAGGCTATGCCTAAAATTATTCGAATGCAGTAAGTTACCATTATAACGCGGAGAGCGGCAACAAAACTGGCGCATTCACAATACAGACATTCACTGTTTAGACAATTGGAACCAATCAGGTGCGCTTACAAGGTTTTGTAAACAATTAGCTTTAGAAAATGAATAGATGGGATACCATGACTAAACGGGGGAGGTTGGCACTGTGACCGCGCAATCAGTGCACTTGCAAATAATAACTTTAAACCATCAACGACCAGCCTAAAGATACCACATCAGTCCTCATAATTTACCACATCAGTCAATTACACAGAGGTAATGTTATGCACAAAGCACTAGACAACACATTGAATATAACACCAGAAGTGCAAAGCAACCCACACCTCTCGAATTGAAAAAGCACCACGGCGGATGCTGACGCGTTATAATATCATGTCGTCATAATTTAAAGCAGTCAACACAGGGATATGCAAAGGCACCAAACACAGCATTTAACTAGAACACAAGAAGTGCAAAGCACTCTTTAAAAAACACACCACGGCGGGTGCTGACACACACACACACACACACAAACACACAATCTGAACTTACTATGAATGGCGCTCTCTCGTTCTCCCTCTCAGTAGAGTTGAATGCGTCGTTTCTGGGTGTTGAACCTTCTCATCAAAATGTCCTTCCATTCATCCTTGAATTTGTGAGTAAGATCTTTTTCAAAGGCAAGCTGAATAAGCTGAGCCTTACGTTTGTGCAACATACTATGCCGATGCTTGGAGAAAACGTGTTTAAGTGTTGAAAAGGAGTTTTCACACGTTGCGGTAGATGCCCCCAAAGTTAGGGCAAGGGTATAAGCTGAGATGACAGTCGGCATGGCCTGGAGTGCACAGTGGAATGTACTGAGAATGTTGGCTATTGTCCATTTTCCATCTTTGGGGGGAATCGAGGTCTCCGTCATCTTATTCACAAGGAACTCACGAGCCACAACATATTCCGATTCAACCACTTCAATGCCAGCTAATCTCAGAAGAGGGGTTACCTTCGATGGATCCATGAAATTATCTTCGGCCTCTGGGTTCAAAGCAGCCAGCGCGCCAATGAGCTCGCTGCTGCGCTCTCCAAAACGCACATCCATCTCTCCTTGCACAGCATTGATAACACTGTAAAATAGTCTCATGAACTCGGTATTTTCGTCTGTGTCGCTCTGTGACTGTCCAACTGCTTCTTCAACTACAAATGCAGAAAGGTTCTTGTTAAGTGTGCATCTTCTCTTGCTTGGATAGCTGGGACCTATCCCAGACACAGTCTCGGCGGTGGCTGGAGCGGGAGTGCAGAGGTCCCATAGTGCAGTAAACTAATTCTCTGTGCGCAGTTTCCGTACGCATTCGGATGCACTGTTCACAAGTGTAACCGCAGTGAACAAGTCCATATCTTCGGCTTGTAGTAGTCTGTTTGGCGGCTCGAAAAGTGACAAAACTTTCTGAACAAAGTGCAATGAAAAGAAAGCTGCATTGTGATATGACATGAAGTAGCCCAGTAGCCTCGACCCGCACCTCAGCTCCATGGCCCCGTGTGTTCTCCACCTCGGTCAATAATGTGTATATATCGGGTAAACTCTTCACCACAACATTAACAGTTGTCAAATGGCCAGTCCATCTCTGGTCCAAGAGGCGTTTCAGGGTCTCGCCCTTGTATTGAATAGCGACAGTTGGCTTCCTGATGAACTTGTACAGCATATTGCATACGCTAAAAAATTCCTCGACAGCTGCTTCACTGGACATGGCATGAATCACCACCAAATGAAGTTGGTGGTTAAAGCAATGGATATATGGTATGTCACGATCCAGTTTGTTTTGTAGCAACTTCTGCACACCACCATGTTTCCCAGACATTAGTGATGCACCGTCGTAAACCTGACTCAGGATTTTGTTGGGGCTGAGTTTGGCTTTCTTGAGCTCATTGATGATCACACCTGTTAATGTCTCTGCCATCCACCTTTATTGTGTACCAGCTATCCCCTACTTGTCTCACTATCTCCTCTGTCACAACATTGCTCATCAGTTCGATAATCTCATTTTGTATTTGTGGGCTGGTGTAGCGTGCATTCTGTGGAATTGTTTTTGTAATCTTTGTCAATTCTGGATCTACGCATGGTGTACTCGAACAGAGACAGGAGCAATCCAATGGAGCCTTGATCTTCTAGCAGGCTGGCAAAAGTATCATTATCTCCACGTAAGGGCAATTGATTCACCACTAAAAACTCAAGCATATCAATTCTGGCTGACATGTAATATCTGTTGCGTGCCAGTTGTTCTGAATTTAGGAGAGTAGAAATCTCTGACCCTGTCTCTCTACGTTTTTCAGACTCCCTCCACATTGCTTCACATGCTAAATGCTCCTTTGAAGCTGCGTGCTTATTTAAACCCTTGCTAGTTTCAATGGCATGTTTCCAGTCATTATATCCCCTAACGGAGAAAGTTGCATCTGATGATTTGAATTTCCTGGACGGATAGCAAAACACAGCGTCGTTTTTCACAGAATACTCAAGCCAGTCCCTGTTCCTATACCAGCTAGAGGAGAATGATCGTTTTTTTGCACCAAACATTTTGACTGGGTATTTATTCAACACAACCTGTTTAGGCATGTCCGTGCCAAGGTCATCCACCGATAATCCAAGTACGGTTCCTGCGGTTGCAGCAGCAAGGCAAGTAGTCGGACTAGTCTCAGATCCGCTGCTGCTGCTGGTGCTAGGCTGCATTTCAGCACCATCTTGATCTCCATCGACATCACTGGGCTTGGGTGCAGTCACATTGTGCGATTTGGAGGCGGAAGAATTGACAGAGACTGGCGATTTAAACCATTTACGAATGTCCATTGTTAAGCAAAAGCGATCCTACTGGGAAATAGAGCTCTGCTGGACTCCCAACTGAAATGGCGCGGTAACCTAGCCTACATTGGCGTAACTTCCTGTTTCAGTATGGCGGAACCCCCTCAAAACAATAACAAACATTTTTTTCTCTATTTTAATGTCTTAAAAAGTTTGTATTTTAAATTTTTTAACAGAAAAATACTATAATTTTATTTATTTTTTTCTTCTAAATTCCCAGTGGGGGGGCACTAGCACTTCCGTGGGCGGGCCCGGCCCCCTAAGGCCCGCCCATAGCTACGGGTGTGGCTGGCTACCTGTGTTTTGTGTTGCTAATTAGATCTAGTAGAACCAGTTTCAGCTGTGTGTATAAAAGTGTGATTGCAGCTAATCACCTTCAGAGTGCATCTTGCAGAGTTGAGGATCGTCTACGCTCGGATTCAGATAAGCGTATCTTATTTCATTGCTTTCAGCTGTTGTTAGTTAGTTTGAACAGATTGCAGCCACTCGGTTACTTAGTTTATTTTGAATAGCTCAATAGAAAGTTTGTAGCTCGCGCTGTGATTGGGCTGGCTACCTGTGTTTTGTGTTGCTAATTAGATCTAGTAGAACCAGTTTCAGCTGTGTGTATAAAAGTGTGATTGCAGCTAATCACCTTCAGAGTGCATCTTGCAGAGTTGAGGATCGTCTATGCTCGGATTCAGATAAGCGTATCTTATTTCATTGCTTTCAGCTGTTGTTAGTTAGTTTGAACAGATTGCAGCCACTCGGTTACTTAGTTTATTTTGAATAGCTCAATAGAAAGTTTGTAGCTCGCGCTGTGATTGGGCTGGCTACCTGTGTTTTGTGTTGCTAATTAGATCTAGTAGAACCAGTTTCAGCTGTGTGTATAAAAGTGTGATTGCAGCTAATCACCTTCAGAGTGCATCTTGCAGAGTTGAGGATCGTCTACGCTCGGATTCAGATAAGCGTATCTTATTTCATTGCTTTCAGCTGTTGTTAGTTAGTTTGAACAGATTGCAGCCACTCGGTTACTTAGTTTATTTTGAATAGCTCAATAGAAAGTTTGTAGCTCGCGCTGTGATTGGGCTGGCTACCTGTGTTTTGTGTTGCTAATTAGATCTAGTAGAACCAGTTTCAGCTGTGTGTATAAAAGTGTGATTGCAGCTAATCACCTTCAGAGTGCATCTTGCAGAGTTGAGGATCGTCTACGCTCGGATTCAGATAAGCGTATCTTATTTCATTGCTTTCAGCTGTTGTTAGTTAGTTTGAACAGATTGCAGCCACTCGGTTACTTAGTTTATTTTGAATAGCTCAATAGAAAGTTTGTAGCTCGCGCTGTGATTGGGCTGGCTACCTGTGTTTTGTGTTGCTAATTAGATCTAGTAGAACCAGTTTCAGCTGTGTGTATAAAAGTGTGATTGCAGCTAATCACCTTCAGAGTGCATCTTGCAGAGTTGAGGATCGTCTACGCTCGGATTCAGATAAGCGTATCTTATTTCATTGCTTTCAGCTGTTGTTAGTTAGTTTGAACAGATTGCAGCCACTCGGTTACTTAGTTTATTTTGAATAGCTCAATAGAAAGTTTGTAGCTCGCGCTGTGATTGGGCTGGCTACCTGTGTTTTGTGTTGCTAATTAGATCTAGTAGAACCAGTTTCAGCTGTGTGTATAAAAGTGTGATTGCAGCTAATCACCTTCAGAGTGCATCTTGCAGAGTTGAGGATCGTCTACGCTCGGATTCAGATAAGCGTATCTTATTTCATTGCTTTCAGCTGTTGTTAGTTAGTTTGAACAGATTGCAGCCACTCGGTTACTTAGTTTATTTTGAATAGCTCAATAGAAAGTTTGTAGCTCGCGCTGTGATTGGGCTGGCTACCTGTGTTTTGTGTTGCTAATTAGATCTAGTAGAACCAGTTTCAGCTGTGTGTATAAAAGTGTGATTGCAGCTAATCACCTTCAGAGTGCATCTTGCAGAGTTGAGGATCGTCTACGCTCGGATTCAGATAAGCGTATCTTATTTCATTGCTTTCAGCTGTTGTTAGTTAGTTTGAACAGATTGCAGCCACTCGGTTACTTAGTTTATTTTGAATAGCTCAATAGAAAGTTTGTAGCTCGCGCTGTGATTGGGCTGGCTACCTGTGTTTTGTGTTGCTAATTAGATCTAGTAGAACCAGTTTCAGCTGTGTGTATAAAAGTGTGATTGCAGCTAATCACCTTCAGAGTGCATCTTGCAGAGTTGAGGATCGTCTACGCTCGGATTCAGATAAGCGTATCTTATTTCATTGCTTTCAGCTGTTGTTAGTTAGTTTGAACAGATTGCAGCCACTCGGTTACTTAGTTTATTTTGAATAGCTCAATAGAAAGTTTGTAGCTCGCGCTGTGATTGGGCTGGCTACCTGTGTTTTGTGTTGCTAATTAGATCTAGTAGAACCAGTTTCAGCTGTGTGTATAAAAGTGTGATTGCAGCTAATCACCTTCAGAGTGCATCTTGCAGAGTTGAGGATCGTCTACGCTCGGATTCAGATAAGCGTATCTTATTTCATTGCTTTCAGCTGTTGTTAGTTAGTTTGAACAGATTGCAGCCACTCGGTTACTTAGTTTATTTTGAATAGCTCAATAGAAAGTTTGTAGCTCGCGCTGTGATTGGGCTGGCTACCTGTGTTTTGTGTTGCTAATTAGATCTAGTAGAACCAGTTTCAGCTGTGTGTATAAAAGTGTGATTGCAGCTAATCACCTTCAGAGTGCATCTTGCAGAGTTGAGGATCGTCTACGCTCGGATTCAGATAAGCGTATCTTATTTCATTGCTTTCAGCTGTTGTTAGTTAGTTTGAACAGATTGCAGCCACTCGGTTACTTAGTTTATTTTGAATAGCTCAATAGAAAGTTTGTAGCTCGCGCTGTGATTGGGCTGGCTACCTGTGTTTTGTGTTGCTAATTAGATCTAGTAGAACCAGTTTCAGCTGTGTGTATAAAAGTGTGATTGCAGCTAATCACCTTCAGAGTGCATCTTGCAGAGTTGAGGATCGTCTACGCTCGGATTCAGATAAGCGTATCTTATTTCATTGCTTTCAGCTGTTGTTAGTTAGTTTGAACAGATTGCAGCCACTCGGTTACTTAGTTTATTTTGAATAGCTCAATAGAAAGTTTGTAGCTCGCGCTGTGATTGGGCTGGCTACCTGTGTTTTGTGTTGCTAATTAGATCTAGTAGAACCAGTTTCAGCTGTGTGTATAAAAGTGTGATTGCAGCTAATCACCTTCAGAGTGCATCTTGCAGAGTTGAGGATCGTCTACGCTCGGATTCAGATAAGCGTATCTTATTTCATTGCTTTCAGCTGTTGTTAGTTAGTTTGAACAGATTGCAGCCACTCGGTTACTTAGTTTATTTTGAATAGCTCAATAGAAAGTTTGTAGCTCGCGCTGTGATTGGGCTGGCTACCTGTGTTTTGTGTTGCTAATTAGATCTAGTAGAACCAGTTTCAGCTGTGTGTATTAACCCCGCAAACAGCTGAGTGCAATTAAGTAGTGCATAAAGCTAAAACGTATTACGGCAGCCTCGTCGTCAATTTAACTGACTTGCTGTTCACTAGGACCCTATCTAACCTCTCTTCACCCCCTACCATGTGTCTAACCCCCATTACCCTGTGCTCTATCCCTCGCCCCAGGAGGTTCAATCACCGCAGGTGCAGTCCGGCTAACCTGGTCTGCCCACCCCTGTCCTCTTATAAGGAACTCTCAGTGGTGGGTGGACTGTGGAACTG